>JAOTQW010000036.1:14616336-14626574 GCA_026260075.1 Sisor rabdophorus | reverse complement strand
CACACAAAGTCACACGATTTTTTGTAATATATATAATAAATACACACATATATATATATATGTATAGGTCGCCAGTCTATTGCAGGGTCACACATAGACGATCAACCACACACACATCCTCACTTCTATGAGCAATTCAGAATCATCAATCAATCTAATGTACATGTTTTTGGGCTGTCGAGGGAGGACGTGGTACTCAGGGAAAGCCCACCCAAGCGAAAAAGATGCAAGAAAATGCAGGCTCCGCACAGAGAGACCCCTTGCCCAAACAAGCAGATATCTTGCTTATTTTTTTTCACTGCCTTCCACTATCTCTGTACGTTATTGCATAGTTACGGTTGCAAGCTAACGAAAAATTAGAGATTGCATTACGTCATGGTTTAAGGCGGATCGGAATAAATGAGCACCTTTTTCCAGCTTCAATATGTTTACAGAGAGTGTCATCCAGCTCCATCAGACAATAATTTCCAGAAGAAACATTGTGGCTGAAAGACAGACAGTGTGTTACAGGATGCAAGTCTTCTTCCTTTAGTTTAGCGATTTGCAGCGTGGCCTGAACCTCCTCTAATGTCCGCATAGCTGCTCTTAATATGATGCTTTAATATGAGTCTTGTCTCTTTAACCATTCGACAGTCATTATAGCTAAAGCTAATCTTCTTTAGCTTGTTGTGGGATGAATTTTCCCGCAATATTTTGGCGGAAGATACGTCCGACCAGGGATGCCAGGTCTCTCCGTTTTTCGCAATTTTTACACTCCCTTTACGTTCATAAACTTTTCATTTTTTCATTTATTCATTCATTCATCTTTTATACCCGCATATTCTCTAACTCGGGGTCGACCACATATTCATTTCATAAATTACAATTTCATAAGATAAAGTTTAGAAAAAATAAAGTGTTTACTGTATGCTTTTGGTCTTATTTTACCCAGCGTTTGAAATGTTTTCTTAGTACCTGGTATTCATGCACATAGATACATGTGTAATAGCTTATAAATGTAATAGTTTCATAAAATTAAGTTAAATTGCGTTGATTATTAGACACTGAAAAAAATATTAAAAGTCAAATTTAGACCAAATTATGGGAAAATAGATAGTATCTGGCAACGCTGCATTGGGCATGACGCCTTGCCCTGCAGACACGCCGTTTGGCTAATAGATGTCGCTCTAGGGACTCTCCTTCACAGTGAAGGTCGAATACCAAACGCTTAAACTTTGGGTTGTAGTGCACACATGTAGGTAGTAGAACCTTATTTAGGATTTACACTAATTTTTTTTTCCCTATTGAAAACAGCTTATTTATTGATATTATCTTTGCATACGTAACCGATTTTTTTATTACGATTTAAAAACATATAGATCTAAAATATTAAATTAAATAAAACGTTATATATTTCTCATTATTGACATATTAGCAACACAAAATATTTTAAACAATTAAAAAAAACCCCAAATTTTAGTTTACAAAAAAAAATTTGTACAAATCTTAATTTCATGCATGGTGGGGCGTTACGTTGAAGAGCAAAATTGAGATCCCTATGGGTAAAAATTTTTTTTTGCTAAATCAAACTTTTTATTATATTTTAATTTAGGTAAAGTAAAAATAATGCAAAAAAGTTATTAAGGAATAGAGGCTAAAAAACAGCTTGGTCAGTATAAAAACTATTACACATATGGAGAGTCCAGGATAGCAAACAAGATGTGTGTGTGTGTGTGTGTGTGTGTGTGTGTGTGTGTTGCCAAACCCCGCCTTGTCAGTGTACTCCTCGAGTGACTCGCCCTGCTCGCAGCCTAAGGCATGCTGTTTGAGCGAGATAGTAAACAATCAGCCGTCATCTGGGTCAAAGCGGCTGATCCCTGACACCCTGGACCGCTCATGATCCTGACGCTTTATGTTTAATTATTTAATTTACAGCCTCGGACAATATTCTGAAGAAGTCAATCCGCGTACTTAAAGAGGCATTTTCCACACAGTGGCGTCTTTGTGCGACAGGGGAGATCGAGCGCTTTGCGTGATGGGATATAAAAGACACAAGTTTACGCCTGTCAGTTGGAATTAAACAGCGCGCAGTGGCAGAAGGAATCAAACTCCCGCTATGGACGGATCAGCTCGACGTTGTTTCTGATCGAAAAAAATAGGATTTATTGAGAAAACTGTTGTAGACATTAAAAAAAGGTAATTAGCTATATTTTCCTTTTATTTAGTGTGTTAAAGTTGAATAGTGTTATTGTTGTTTCACCTGTCGTTTTTACGACATCGAAAATGAGCGAATCATCATCATTTAGGAGGAGGGGATATATGATATTGAGGTACTGATTTTGTAATAGATGTATATAATAAAACAATAGAATACAGCATACCTTTTGTTGGCTACGTGATCACGATGCATGATTGTATACCGGTTAACTCCGGGTTCTCCGGTTTCCTCCCACATGTACATCAGGTTGATTGATAAGTCTAAATTGATCATAGGAGTAAGTGTGAGTTCTTGTGGTTATTCGTCTGTTAAATTATTATTTGTTCTTTTATTTCTTTTCTTTTTTTGGCTTTGTGATGTTCAGAAATGGACTCGATTGGGAACACTATGAAGAACAAGGCTGCCGAGCTGGAGCGCATGGCTGAAGTCCTCGTTACAGGCGAGCAGTTGAGGTAGGCGTGATTCTAGGCGGCTGTGTCCCAAATCTCACTCAATACTCAATACTAAAAATATTGCTAAACAATATTCGGACAAAATTTTCCTCTTGTTAGTAGGTGGTTTGGGACAAAATATGTGTGACCACTGTACCTAAACAAGGCTAATGTTCTTTGCAATTTCAAAACACCTTGCTTTATAACTGACAGTGCATGTTTGCATGTGGGATTGAGGAGATCAGGCATCAATACAGGTGCATATAAGTATATGTATCATTAGTGTTTAGTGTCCTTAAACATGATCTAATCGATTTATTCTGGCCCAGACCTAAAAACACATTTAAAAAATTACTGGTCTATCCAATGTAGTGCAAAATCATCACATTCTCTTGAGTTTCAGATCTCTCCAAGGCAGTAGTGTGTGATTTGGGATGTGGACACGGTGCTGCTGAGGCTTTAAGCTCTCATGATTGTTTCACGCATTTGAACATGTAAATTTGAACCGCAGTATGTGACGTTCAACATTCATGCCGGTCAAGAAAATTTTTAAGCATGCATATTGACTGGATTGCTGCTATGGTTGCAGAGGATAACACAGCTTTATCACAAAACCAGAAAACTCCAAAGATATCTTAGAGCTCTGAATGAAATCTTAGTAGTTTTGCAATATGAATGTGCTGATTTGTTTGGACTGAATAGACACTGCGTGGAATGTGCTCGGTATAGAGGTGTTGCCTACTTTGCTGGATTCATTTGCATTTGATTCAGTTGGCAGAGGGTTTCGCCTAAATTGATATAGATGTGAGAAAAAATGCAGTCCAAGTGAAGACCTTTTTAAAAAACAAACTGTTGGAGTCTTTTTAAGCACAACCTGGCAATTAAAAATCCACTTTTCTCAGAATAATTATACAGGGTCCACCTGTAAATTATCAAGTTTGCTAAAATACATAAACATTTACATTTGCACCATGAGCAACTTATATTTATCTTGTTTTTTAAACTGAGCAATGTTTTGCCAAAAAACTTTAGGAATAACTGAGAGATCTGCAACTAAACTAAAACTAAAGGCTGAATCAAGTCTGTATCATGTAATCAAGTAATTTGAATGGGTATAAATAAAAGCCAGAAAACTGTTACGTGCATAGAAGATAAATAATGTCATCACCAAAAGTGTTAGAAATCAACAAAGGTGATTTTTGTACCTTCATATGTTTTACTTAATTTAATATACAGTAATTACATTATTATGCAATAAAGAAAGATATAGAAATGTTGTTGAAGATCATGCAGGTGGCAAATTCCTCTAACATGTTCAATAATAAAAAAAATAGGCTAAAAACAACCTTACAGCTATAGGCTCAGGGTAAGCTGATATTTAATGAACACCAGCTCACATTTGTCAAAACCCTGTGTTGTCGAACCCTACCATTGTATACCACAGATTTTGGATTTATGTACAAATACAATAAGATAATACCACCACCACCACAAAACACACAATGTAATATACTTTACAAACAATATAATATACAAACAAACTGAGAATTTATAAACAGAAAAAATAGAAACCCAAATGAAACCCACACAGGTATCAATAAGATTTAAACTAGGTTTGATTGTAAAATAGCAACGGTCATAATGAATTTATTAATACATATTATTTCATACTTCATAATTCATTAATGCATTTATACTGTAAAATACCATCTTCATTCATTCATTCATCTTCTATACCCGCTTATTCCCGAACTTTCCGGTGTCACTTGGGTCTGCTGGAGCCTATCCCAGCGCACATAGGGCGCCAGTCCATCGCAAGGCCAGACACACACACACGACCACGCGCACTCACATTCACTCCTATAGGCAATTTAGCGTCACCAATCAACCTAATGCACGTTTTTTTTTGGCTGTGGGAGGAAACCGGAGTAGCCGGAGAAAACCCACGCAAATGCTGGGAGAACATGCCAACTCCGCAAAGAAAGACACCGTGCCTGGGATTCGAACCCAGTTTATTGTTGTTTTTTAAAACCTTTACTGTTTTATTATAGATTTATTTCCACATAGCTTCCAAATAATTCTTCAGTAGCGTTTTTTTAGTTAGTTAAAGCACCAGTAAATTCTAATATTGCAGAAGGTAATGCTATGCTGCCACCTCACAGCACCAAGGTTCAAGGTAAACTAGTAAAAGCTTAGGAAAGCTTAGGAAATGCTGTGGAAGGTATTTAGAATTCCTTACCAGTTGATTTTAAAACTTTCAACACTGGGCTCAAGTTCAACTCTTCTCTTCCTCAGCCTTCTTACTGTGTGTGTGTGTGTATGTGTGTGTGTGTGGGGGGGGGCTGCTGACAGGTCAAATTCCTAATAAAGTTCTGTCAGGTCACCAGTCCAGCAGAGGACCACAAAAACACTCACATTAACTCCTTTTTAGAGTCACTAATTAACCTAATGTACATGTTTTTGGACTGTGGGAGGAAAGTGGAGAACCCGGAATAAACATGCACTCCACACACAGCAAGACTCCCTGCTGGGAATCAAACTTCTTGTGAGGCGACCATGCTGACCACTACACCACTGGGCCAACTTTATACATATTAAACAAAAAATTGACTGAATCTTTTCTAGCAACATAAACATTATATCTATACAAGAAGTGTTATATAATAAAAAAAAAAGTCCAGATTCGCTGATGCAGGAATTAATCTGAATGAATTCATCATAATCTTATCTTTCAGTGGCAATTTTGCATTGGAACATATTGTACTAAGAAAACAAAATGAGGAAGTGTTTCAAAAAGACCCAATCTACTTGAATGTTTATTTACTTTTTCAAGTGCAATGGTCGATAACCTACAGACATAAAGGTAAAGGAACTTTCAGATAACAGGTACAGCTCTTTTTCTAAAAGCTTTTTCTAAAAGCTATTTCTAAAAGCTTTTCTAAGGAACATACCAAAGCTTATAAAATTTTAATTTTTATGTTATTGATAAACAAAAAAGGTTTATGTTTCAATTGTTATATCAAAAAGGCTGAGTTTCTGTATTCCCTAATCTATCTTCTATCTTCACCATTATTGCTACCTGTTGCATTTCCTGTAATGTTGTTGTTGTTATCAACTTAAATGATTAGTCTCGGGTATAGTTCAGCAGTGTTTTTTCCAGCCAAATTTACATATTAAAGCAATTGGTATCCAAAGCGACTTACATTTGTTGGTGATGCTTGAAGCCCCTAAATGAAGAAAAAACAACAAAGTCTGTGATGTCACCCGGTATGGTGCAACCATGGCCCCACCCCGAAGCCAGGCCTGGGGTCAGGTCTCGAGAACGAGAGGTAGGGCAGACCTCTCATGGACCCACCACCATTAGAGGCTGGTGCATTGTGGATTGGGCGGCAGTTGAAGTGGGGGCTTTAGAGAAGCTAGACTCTCCACTACTCTGGAGTTGCCTGCGGTGAGGGGTGGCGGGCTGGTGTGGGCATGCTTAGAGCCCCCCATCTTAGTAGCCATGTGTTGGAGTTCACCCAGTAAACGAGGGGGTTACTTCCCTGCACCTTCGGGTTGGGGATAGATCTCTCACTGTTTACTGTGTCACTGTTTCACATTGCTTGTGGGCCAAATAACAGTGTAGAGTAGCCAACCTTCTTGGGGTCTCTGGAAGGGGGAAATTCTGGAAAGTGCTCCGAATGGGAATGACATAACTCTACTCAAGTAGGCAGTGACAGAGATACTTTGAGGGGTGTGATTGGGAGGAGTGTGATTGGGTCCCTGATCTGAACCCAAGTGGTCATAGAAGTTTGCCCAAAATGTGTTTTGTGAATCTGGAAAGGGCATTCGACTGTGTCCCTTGTGGTGTCCTATTAGGGAGTATGGGGTCCGGTTTTCCTCCTAATAAGTTTCCTCCGTAGGCGGCTGGGTGCTCCCTTAGAGATAGGCTCCTCCACATCAGGAGAAGCCAGCTAAGGTGGCTTGGTCACCGGGAAGGTGTTCCGGACATGCTGGAGGAGATGTCTCTCAGCCTGAAAATTCCTTGAAAAAAATGTCGAATGTCTTGGGTCCCTGGTTAGACTGCTGTTTCTGCAACCAGCTTTCAGATAAGAGGTAGAAAGATGAATGACTGGATAGATAGATAGAAAGATGAATGAATGGATAGAAGTTCATAACACACCGCTAGCATTAAAACCAAGCCATCATCCAAATATAGTTTGTGTCATTTTCCAGATTGCGACTCCATGAAGGCAAAGTAATCAAAGATCGGAGGCATCATCTCCGCACCTACCCCAACTGCTTTGTGGCTAAGGAGCTTATTGATTGGTTGATTGAACACAAGGAGGCCTCGGACAGAGATATGGCCATCAAGATCATGCAGAAACTGCTGAACCAGAGCATCATTCATCACGGTGAGTTCCCTTCTCAAGCTTTTCAAAACTGTATTAGATTTCTTCGTACTGGCAAAGCTTCACACAATACTTATTTTTCACTTCAAACTAATTATTACGTTAAAAATCTATCAAAAAAATTAGCTAGATCACTAGCACACTATTCTCTATTCATCATTCAGATGTTGATCCAGGTTTTATTATTGTCTTTTGCAGTTTGTGATGAGCACAAAGAGTTTAAAGACATGAAGCTTTTTTACCGCTTCAGGAAAGATGATGGAACGTTTCCTCTGGACAGCGAGGCTAAGGTTTTCATGAGAGGCCAGAGAATATACGAGAAGTAAATCTATATTTTTTTTTATTTAAACCAAAAATGTTATTTTTGACAAGCATGATTAGATCTGGGTTTCCGTCGATCCTGCCTCGCACGTCAATAGAACATATTGTTGTTCTTTTTGGTAAATTAACAGTAGCCATAGAAACCTTGGCTTCCAGCAGGTTAAGCAATGACGTCTGTGTCAGTGTGATTCATTAATCAGTGGCTGCAGGGACATGCACAGACATTTTGAGGCTACTTCTTGCATGTATTCCCTATTTTTAAAAATAAAACTTGAATAAAAATTTTACATAGCAATTTATTGTAATTCTCCCACCTCCAATGATTTTTTTCATTGTTGTTTTATTTATAAACAGATAGCTACAAATTATTTAGTTATTACATGGTAGATTATGAGTCATAAATTATAACAATAAAAATGAAATATATTTGCCTTTTGAATAAGTAGCTGTAATTTAAAGACACAGATAGTTTTTTAATTATCAACACACTCATCTTCACAACAACTTCTGCAGCTTTTCTTTCTGTCCGTGATGTGTCATTGTGTGCCTATGCAGACAGGGAGAGAAGGAAGGAACTGATATTTGGATTTTTAACATACATTTTATATATTCATATATTTATTAATTTTGAAAAAAGGAATAGAAAAAGGCAGCCACACTAATGCTTACATCAATGACGTGCCAGACAGAGTTTATAAACAGGGAGATGATCCAAATTATTTTCATTGCCGTTTTGTACACTCTCTCAAATAAATTATGATCTAAATGCTTTTTACTTATAACATTATTTTCCTATTAAATATTGCAAGGGTGCCCTTTTAATTAGTTTAGAAAGAGGGAAGGGACTTCAGTCTCAAAACCGCTCTTCTCCCATTCTGCATTTAGTAACAAGTTGTGGCCTGTTTATATTTTTTGTCTCCATGAAACTACAGACATCTTTTGCAACAACTTAAAACTAGATTTTTTCTACCTGTATTGAGCAATGTCTGCAATGAGCAGGCTAGTTAAACTGCAAAAACATACACATGTTAACAGTTAGCAAAGAATTTTTATTGTTTTTAGATTTGTTTTTAAGTAGTAGGAAAAAAATACTTTAAATGGTTATAATGATAAAAAAGGCAAGTTTTTTTAAGCATTAAACCGAACTAAAGAGAGTAATATGGATTGGCCCCATCATACATTTCTTCACCACACTTAATTTGAAAAAAATGTCAGAATTTGATAGGTAGATTTTGTGGACTAGTTAGATGTTATCCATTAAGAAATTCTACAGCCTAGAGAAAAGTGAGAGATTTTCTGACTGAAAATTGTGCTAAAACAGAGCCAGTGCCAGAAGGAGCAGCAGGTCATCTCACTCTGTTGCCATTATCCCACCATTCTTCTATTCTCCGCTCTGCTCATGTGTAATAGGATCCAAATGAAGTTCAGTAGAAGACATCTGCTGCTCCCAATATTTTGGGCTTCTTATGCATAATCACATCAGTGAGACCAGTGATTTTGCTGAGCATGTAAGGCTTTATGCTGTATGTTTTATTTGACCAGTTTAATGCATTATATGAGCATGAATTCATTAATCTCATATACCTTCTTCATGGAGGTCTGCTGGAGCCTATCCCAGTGCAATTAGAGCTGGAGGCAGGGGTACACCTTGGACAGGTCACCAGTCCATCCCAGAGCCACACTTAAAATAACAAGCACACACACTCCTTTAGGCAATTGAGAGTCACCAATCAAACTAATGTACATGGTTTTTGGACTGTGGGAGGCAACCAGAGTACCAGGGGAAACCTACGCAAGTGCGGGGAGAACATGCAAACTCTGCAGAGAAAGACTCCGGGAATCGAACCCAGGACCTTCTTGTTGTGTGGCAACTGTGCTAACCACTATGCCTCCGCGCCATCTTTAAGTTACATATGAATGGACAAATTATACTTTGGTGTTGGACTGCTGATTAAAGGTTCAATTCCTGAGACCCTAAAGTTGCCACTACTTTGCTGTTAAGCAAGGCCCTTTTTTTATTAACATGAAATTAAATCTACATTGTTATAGATAAAGCTTGTCTTACAAATACTCTAAATGTTAACGTATGACATAAAGAAAACATTATTGACTTTAATTACTGGTCTAGCTTCGAAGAATTTTTAACTACGATATATAACCTATACTATAAACATACTTTATTACATGATTTGCTGTAGAATGTAAACAGGATTTGATTAAGAACAAAACAAATAGTGTGAAGACAAAGAGATCCTTTTATTAGATTAAACATGTGACATATTTTTGTTTGTTTTGTTAGTCCTGCCTTAAAGTTGCATTGGCCATGCAATGATGTCTGCCTCAATGTTGTTTTGCCCAACAAGAGAAAAAAAGAAAAAAATCTTATGCACATTGTGACCTTTCAGTCCCATTTGAATTCGCGATTTCCTGTTGTATCGCTTGTGTATTTGGGTCTAATTATCAGTTTAAATCAGTCACAGCACATATTCCAATCTTTACATGGAAAACTACGGAATAAAATCAACTTGTAACGAGTGTCACTGGATTTAACAGAAGAATAAGATTAATAATCATTATAGCCTCAAACAAAATCAAAGAAAGCTTATTCCATTACTTTTATTTTTATTAGCAGGTACATTTTTAAAGCAACAAACAGCACATGATGCTAATGAACAAATATAAAATCCATAACAGCTCATATTTTAATTTTGTTTATTACTTGTGTTTTATAAGACACAAAACTATCTTACACAATTCACAGAAAAAATAGACATTGCTCTATTTCTGATTCGGTTATCTACTTCGAAATCTCAGATTTTCCTTCTTTGTATATGGGTTATATATATTCAATTCAATTCAATTCAATTTTATTTGTAGAGCGCTTTTAACAATAGTCAT
>JAOTQW010000036.1:14547367-14557420 GCA_026260075.1 Sisor rabdophorus | reverse complement strand
CACATCAAAAGACATGTTTGATTATTTTCTAGCCCTGCTTTAAAACAGAAACATGAACTAGTAAAAAATAGTATACAATTGTCTTTAAATTCTGCTGAGCCTTCTTTGACCCTACATGACACAGACTGGGTGCTTCAAACAACAAGGGTGTTTCATTTCCATATTGCTCCAAGAGTCTAATGCACTTTAAAGGGTAATGTGGCATTACAAGAGCCACACAAACATATGTCATCAATTAGGACAAAACCACATTTGAATCAGACAGGCAGCAGGCTGAACAGAAGCCTGTAAAAGACATTTGTGGCCAAAAAGGATAAAAAAAACACCCACTGTTCAGATGCTAACTTGCTCTTCAAAATAAATAGGATTACCAAAGACCTTTTTAATGGCTTTGACTCGGCTACATAATGGTAAAGTGTTAAATGTGTTTGTCATCAATAAAGAACGTATAAAAAAATTAGAGACAATTTTATAGGTACTTCATTTTATTTAGACAAGAGTGTGTGTGCGTGTGTGTGTGTGTGTGTGGCTGGGGTTAACAATTGAGACGTCTACTGAAATTGTCCAGTCTGTGGTATGATGAGGTCACTTTATCCTGTAGTCCTCTGGCCTGCGGAAAGAACAAATAAAAGAGACTGGTTGACTTAAGAAAAGAAAACCTGGAATGACTTATTCACCCTTACAATGGAGTTCAGCGGTAACTACAATTAAAAACAAATGGACATTCAATCCAGTAGCCATAAGTCATCTGGAAAAAAGAAAGAAACTTCTTAGTTTGTCAAGCATTTATGAATCACAATATCTCTGATTACCACAATGACAATAATTAACACAACGCCATTGATCACAGTTAATTGTTTGACAGGCAAAGTATGGGTCTTAAACCAGCAGGGGAAGCGGCATGTCGGTTAAAATGTATTCATTTAAGTACGACCATTAGCATATGGCTAAAATTAGCCTGAAAAATGCTTTTTACTGAAGACGACAGCACCTTACGATGAACAAGCTCAAGGTAACTTACAAACTTAGTAACTTACAGTCATGACGGTGACACATGGAATTCATTGTCACTTTTCTTGCTTTTCCTCCTCTTTATACTTTATCAGCATAAGAGTGACTTCATAAACAAACATTATGGGTATTAATATAAAAGACTAATCCTCCCTCCATGGTGTAGGAATTGTGTGCCTACATCCATTGCAGAAACGGTGGTGGGCTGTACCAAGGAGGTTACTGGTTAAAATATTCAAATTCAATATAATGTCCTAAAGTCATTTCTTTACTGTTTAAGATCTGTATGTACTATTTGTAGATCAAATTTAATACAACACATGCATCATTTTGATTCAGTTTTTTGTTGTCTAAAAAGCTAAAAATGGCAAATAATTAAGCACAAAATTTGTAAATAAAAAAAAAAAATTAAGCACAACAATCAGTATACAGTTGTCAGTAAACATCAAGCTCCCTCGATCAAGTGATTTGTAGCTCAGTGATAGCACAAACGCTTCAGGATGTTGCTTTGAGAATCAGGGTCCAAACCCCAGTACTGAAAAGCTGTCACTTTTGGGTCATTGAATAAAACATTTAACCTGTTCTGCTTAATGGCCCAACAGGGACGGTGCCAAAGTACCCTGGCTAACCCAGTGTTATCACCCCAACTTTTTAAGCTGGAGAAGGAAATTTTTACTGTGCAGTGACGCATATATCTGACGAAAAAAAGACCTATTCTAACTGTATAATGCATTCAGTAAGGGCTCATTATCAATTACTGCAGTCATGCATGTTTTAAACAGTTTTATTTAAAACCTATTTAATGTAAAATTTTTATGTAATCGGGGTAGCAAATAAAGACACATTTGTGGACTAAATAGTTGTAATCTAATTTAAATTTCTAGCAAATACAGCATGGCTTCTTTATCTGAGCAGTTTAGGATTAAGGGCACTGGGAGAAAGCAGTGGCAGCTTGGAAGTGCTGGAAATTGAACCTACGAAACCTACTAAAATTTCACTCTCTTGAATCTGTACAATTCAGTTAATGAGATTAAAAGGGGGAGCAGCATTTAGCATTTATGTATTCAAGTAGTCATGCCTGTTTAAATATTTTTTCTATCTGATTATGTCTAATGAGCTGAATGGCATGGTTATTGTGGTGGTGGTAGTGGTGGCTTCCAAATGCTTTTTAAGTTTTTTTTTTTTTAAAACACCATTTATTTCTGAATTTTCAAAATGTCTTCATATTTATTTCATGTTTGGAATGGTTTCTTATGAGAAAATCTGGATTATATTTTTAGAGAAAATGCTACTAGGTTCTTCATATGATATTCATTATCATACCCGTGTCTTTATCTTGTATTGCACTATTACCTGTTTCTTTATCTTGTATTGCACTATTTTATTTTTCAAAGAGCAATGTAACAATTTAATTTCCCTACTGTGGGATCAATAAAGATTATATTATCTTATGCTGTTCATGACTTGCTGTACCAGACAGAGGCAGTTGCTGGTGTGCTTATAGTCAGTGTTTGACAGTATTGTTGTTAACAGTTTAACTCCATTTCCAGTAGCAAAGCGCTTTTCTTGATCAGGTATTGTAGTAGGCGTTTACACAAGCTACACTCACTGTGTGAGCACAGTGGGACTAAAAGGACCCGAGCCAGAATTGAACCGGTGTTGCCGGAGCACCCCTACACTACGGCCCGGGCAATCACGGAGAACGTGTTTTTGCATTATAATAACTTTGTGATCATGTCAAAGCTGGTTTGATATGAACATGCAAATTGAAATAATAGTTTAAATCAAAGAAGAAAACTTTTGGCATGTTGCTATACCTAGATTTCTTCACAGGGTTCGATTTCTGTAATACTATAGAATTTAGGGTTAAAGATAGTCAATACTCATGATACATAGAAAAAAATAAAAAACAGGACATCTTGAGCATGCTGTGAGCCGTGCACATCATTAGCTTGGCCCGCTATTTAAAAAGTGATGCAAATCGGAGAAACTCCATCCGCGAAAGCTCAGTGCTCAATGAGGCATGCAGTAATAGCTAGGCTTTGTGAATCATTTCTATAGGGATTTTAAAAAAAATCACGGTGAATGATGAGAAACTCGAATCGGCAGCCAAAAAAACAGAGGCCCAAAACTCCAAACATTACACCACTGTGGCTTTTAAGTAAAGAATAACAATGTTTTACTTTTTTATTTATCCTTTTATTTATTGTTTCATTTTGGTGCTCTGGATTATTCTGTGGCTTCTCTTGGATTATTTAAATGCTGATGACACTGGCACTCAGCATTCGCAGTGGATTTAAAGATTTCGATTTGACCCTGGTATGTGTGTCTGTAGCATAGGGGTCATAGCCAGTTTACTCATATGGCCATGCAGATTTACAAGAACAGCAGCCAACCTGTGGAGCTTCGCTGTCATCGTCCCCTCACTAATTTAATTACAGAAGCGGAACTGTACGACTCATTAGCCCGTTAAGGCTTCACTTCCAACTGACGTGTTTTAATTACACGCTCTATGTGCCTCTCCAGGAAGAGGCTGACTGCAGCAGAATAGCACCGTAGAGATGACCAAACTGCCCTTGTTTATGGCTAAAAGGTTTCCCAAAGCACTTTTTTAAAAGCTGCATGTGTAGTTAAACAGCAGTAAGGTATTTTTATTGGGCTCCCTGAGAAAGTGGTGTGTCTTGAGAGAGGTTTTGGGACTCGAATGTATATTGACCTTAAGGCTGCTGTTTTGGGGAGCCTGGTTTTTCTATTAGTGACAAGATTAGTTTTAATCACAGACATGCTATAAAATCACCTGTCAATTTTAAAATAGCCAAACAAATTTACTTTAAGCAAGGAAAGACATTATAAACATAAGAAAAAAATGTATAGAATAACGAACACAGAACACCTGAAATAGATATATCTGAAATAGTTAAATATTCAGGTGATTTTTCTCACCCCAACAGAGCCTGGTTTAAACTATTAGGGATTAAAATTTACAGTCTCTCACTTACAGATAATTCCCCAAAACAATGGGACAGCATTTTTCTGAACTTTACATAGGCTATCGAATGCGAAATATCAACTAGCTATTTTATTTACATCCACTGATTATCATACATATTTAAGCATTATCAACATTACATATTTTCCCAGGCAGTACATCTATCTTGGATTGTTTAACTGTGTATAGTGTAAATACAGATATCGGAGATGGGCCATTTAAAAAAGAAGCTGTAAACAGGATAATGCAGTATAAAAGCAGCCTGCAGTATAAAAGCAGCCTTAGATTCTAAAAGAAACTCATAATCCTACAAGATTTTAGATAGCAGTCTTGAGTTTTGTGGCAGCATTTTTAATAGGAGGGGACAGTTATGATTATGCTTGCAGGGTGTCCAGGCTGTATAGCATACATCTGATAATGCTCATCCGCCCTCTCAGACCTTTCCACCAGTAAATAGCTATGCATGCAGCAGTTCATCTCAGTGGATGCTTATGAAAAATGCTATACAATTTCATTCTGATATTATGGTTGCTTCTACAACCTACCAATAACAAACAAATTACATAAGCCACACATCTACCCATTCTCATGCAGGGATTGATGATAGGCTGCAGAAAAGCCTAACAAAACCCGGAAGCATTAAGAGCACAACTAATCACTACACAGAATTCTTTCAGACACATATGGGCTTTATTGTGCAGTGCTGATTGCCTATTATTCAGTAAAATGCACACTCTTCTACGATTATAAATCCTATAATATCCTGAGAAAATGGTGAAGAAGGGAGAAAACGTCGAAAATTAGAAGCTTTGTTGATGATGAGACGATGTGTGATAAATATTTAATGCAAATTGAACACCAGGATACACGTTCCAAACTGCTGACAGGATCACTGCATCCTGCATTGCCAACTCACTCATCATTTCTGGAATGAAGAATTAGGAAGGCGGCAAAACATTATTTTGGATCATTTGGAAAAACTATATATATTGAAAAGTATTTTTACAAGCACTGCATAAAAATATTGAAAAATCTATTTTGAATTGTGTGTACACACTATTTTTGGATGAGTATTCCTAATAACATTCATATGCACTTTTTTATTTATTTATTCATTCATTCATTCATTTAATATTGTATGCCTGCTTATTCCCTTACTTAGGGTTACGGAAGTCTGCTAGACAGGTTGTTAGTCCAACACAGGGCCACACATAGATGAACAACCACACACTTGCACGCTCCAAAAAATCTAAGAAATTGGACTCCGCCACAATGTAAAGTATCAATTGTACAGCGTAAAAATTTACTGTCTCATCAACAAAACAACACATAGCCGTGCCAGGGGTTAATGTCTAAAACCCTGGCAACAAAAGAGTACACCCCTAAGAGGAAATGTCCAAATTGACACTGCCTTAGATCTCTTTGACACAGAGTTTACCAGAGCTTCACAGGTTGTCACTGGAATGTACCCCTTTCATTTTTTCATTGAATCTTTCTTTATTTCCTTTTTTTTATTGACCACCTACATCACCAGCACAAAACTCTTACAAACTTGACATGTACCAAAATGTTCCCTAGAATCTAAACATCTATAGGTAAAATCTGAAAATCCAGCAGGGACATGTTTCTGATGCAATGGTCTTGCTGTAAAAATTAGGACAAGGGAAAAAAATAATTGGACTGTCATGGCTGGTTTACTGTGCCTGGTATTACACCGTCCACTAATTTTGCATTAGTCTCAAACTATTTAAAAAAAATTTACACAGAAGGTTTTTTTTTCTATCTTGGCTGTTAGATACCACAGCAAACCAACACCAGCATCTCACTTTCTTTTTAGTCATGCAGTGGAGCAGCAGAAATATTTGTACAGATCATATCGGAAATAACTAAAGCTCAGCCTTGGTTCTCTCATGGAACTCTGTTCCAGTCTTTATTGTTCACTTTTATTTAAATAAATGAGGGCCACACTATTCCTGATTTATAATACAGCAGGCCTTAATTTCCTACTGTCATCATTTAATACGATCTCAGCACAGCACTTCATGTTCCAGTGAGCAGGTTGTGATAGTCAAATAATAAAACTGACTCAACAATTATCTTTCCGTTTAATGCAGCAGAGTGATGTCTTTATCGCCTGTTGGATGTATTTTGCAAGTTAAACAAGCTCTGGGTCATTTGTCTTTGCCATTCAACTTAATGCTAATAAATAGATGACTATTCTACTATGAACACACCAAATAAAACATTGTTTAATTTTAATCTCATTTATATAATAATCTGTTCTGGCAACATTAGGAAAATGTGTAAATCTAGTTTTCAGACAATTTTCGAAAAGATATTTGTCCTATAAATGGCACAATATTTCTCATGAAACATCATGTAAGCCTTTTAGCAACTCATATAGCATGTAGCAATGTTTTTTGTAAGTTCAAATACAGTATGATGCATCCTAAAACCTTTGGTGACCCTCCGGTGATGTGGGTTTACTTTATAAGAATAGATGGGTATTAATTTTGCACAATATGTTGCAACAACAGTCACCTAACAAAACAATGTTACATATAACCAAACAAGTGCATGACTAGGCAGAGTGAACACAAACTCTGATGTGAAACCCTTGATGCGTGTTCCTATATCACGCTATTTACAAAATTTCTACGCCAAATAAAATTTGGGGAATAAAAATAAATGATATATTGTAAGTAAAAGGGTTGTCTGCATTTAGAAGCTAGCAATTACTAATATACACACACAAGCAGAAGCGAGTAGTAACATTTACTTTTAACATAAAATTTAAGATAAAATTTAACTTTTAAGAGTAGGTTTAACTGACCTTACTTTTATTCCCACTAAAGTTCTTTGTTTTTCAGGTAACTTTACTTTTACTGTAACACATTTTATTAGTAGTTTCAATTGTATACATTTTGTAAACATTTTGGCTGTTCTACCCAAAAGTGATGCCAAGAGCTGAAACTAACTACAAACAATCTGAATAATAAACTATGGGCAACAAATCCATTCACTGCTTTTCCCACTCCTTATTCTCGTTTAATAATTGTACCCAAGACCTGATGTTCTATGGGCTGATTGATGAATCAGCATGTTTGTACCAGGTTAAAACATGCTGCTTTTTAATGCCCACATAACGACTTCATTGAAAAGCCTACTAGCAAGTTTCTAAACATTAATGAACAGTAAAATGAACAATAAATCTTATTAACTAACAGCAGGGTGTCATTAAGTACATATTATACACACACTGCTGACTATATGCCTCTTTGGTATTTTTTTTCGGTATTGGTATTTTTTTCCAGCTGTGTTGTAGTAAAATTTGTTTAACAAATATATCTATTGAAGTTATATCATGTGCATAAATATGCAAAACATTCCATTTACACTGACAAAACGACTGTTGTAACATTGTAAAGGTTATTTAAACTTAAAAAAAACCTTTATGGTTGCATAAATATTTATTTCCAATGGGTTCATCCTTTTTATATTTGGCAGCAATTACAGTTGTGATGTCTCTAGACAAACTTTACTCTCTATTTTTAAGGCAACTACAGCTTAAGCTTGAACAAAAACTATTAAAACACAACAACCTCCAGATCTTGCCAGAGGTTTTTGACTGCACACAGTCAGGTTCTTGTTTTTATTCCTTTCCACTATATTATAAACAATACATTTGAGGTTAACCTGCTGGGATTTTGGAACAGGTTCTTTAATAATCTTATGCTCAACCCTATTTAGTTTTGTAGTCCCTGATGATTGTAAGCAGCTTCAATAGCATAATTCTACCACCACAATGTATTACTGTAGAGTGCATTTTACAGTTGGTCGTGGATTTCAGTCAAGTATTCTAGCATGGCACTGACAAAAAACGACCAAAGCAAAGTGGAAAAAATTAGTACATTAAGGTCCTGTAGTGGCCTAGTCCATTTTTAGACCTTTATACTATCAAAGAATATGTAAGGGTAATTGAAAGTTTGAGCTAAAACCTTAACGACTTGGAGAGGATCTCTAAAGAGGAGTGGGATTAAAATCCTTTGAAGATATTTGCAAACCTGGTGGCCAACTTTTAGAAACTCCTGACCTCTGTGACCATCTCGAAGGGTTTTACTTCTAAATCTTTTATTTTTCTGGATATTTTTGTTATTCTTTCTCTCACAGTTATAGCTACCCACCTACTATCAAATTGATACACCGATTACCTATTTTGTGAAACACACAAAACCAGCAGGGAATCAAAATCTTGTAAATCCTTTTAAGCTTCCTGAAACTGTATTCCCACATGGGTACAACACATTCCCACTCAGGTACACATTCTATAAATTATGTGACCTCTAATAGCAAGTATATTACTTTTTATACACTGTTAAGTATATTATGGGTTCTATTCTATATTATATAATTCTAGGTTCAGTCCTACATTATCACTATACAGATCTACAGACCAAAACGCCTAAAAAGATGATGGCTCTTTAAGGAACAATATTTCTACTAGCCAGCTAGAGATGAACCTTTAGTAGTTTCTGAAGTACACACAATAGACAAGATGTTTGTACAAAAATTTGCGAGCCATTAAACTGTCTAGTTGCAGCTGTAGAAGAATTCTTACCAACACATTTTTCCATTACAGACCAAAGAAAAGAGAGTCTAAAACCCTCCAATGTTAGACTGTTGATACAGTTTACAGATAAAACCAGAAAGCTATTGATACATTTGTTCGTTAACAAACCTGTTTAACAAACTAGAGGCCTTAGTGGTTAAGGTGTTAGACTGATACCAGAAAAAAGTGGTTCGATTCCCAGCACCACCAAGCCACTACTGTGGGCTCCTGAGCAGGGCCTTTAACCCCCAATTGATCAGTTGTATATCACTTTGGATAAGGGCATCTGCCAAATGCTGTAAATCTAAGACAGGTTTGGAGAAAGTGGTAGACTTACACATAGCAAACCCAATAAATGAGTTCTGCTGACTAGCTGAATATATACTGACACGGTTATTCCAACAATGGATTATTTCTTCCATAATGGGCATATTCTAAAATGACAGTGTCAGGATTTATTGAACTCAAATAGTGAAAGACTGGTTCAGGGAGCATGAGACAATTTTCACACATGGATTGGCCACCACAGAGTCCAGACCCTTTTTTTGAGATTTGAGATGTTCACGATTGACATACACAGACTTGGTGCTAGTGTAGCATGCATGATAAGGGTATGTAAAGACACTTCTCGTCCAAACTAAAACATATGACAAAGTCTTTCTCTCATTTTTGATTTGTCAACGTATGACACTGTGTTTGTATCATTTAATGTTAACCCTATATAGATTTTGATCTACGCACGACCGAGTGGAAAAACGAAATCTGTGAACAGATTAAAATGTGTCCATGCATTAAATTTAAAAGGAGCAGCAATTTAATTATATGTGCATTATATTTCACACTTTAAATAAATAATTTGAATAAATATCCTGTATACAATAACCATTGTTTTATAACCACCAAACTGATCCCAAATGTACCCACATTATGTACACCTGCCCAAATCTGGCAATACTGTCAGTTGTCTTTGTATGTGGAAGAGTGTGTAAAGCCCATTTGTGAGCTAGGCTGAGTAAGCACCGATTAATTAACATTTTACACATGCACACAAGAATATTCTGAATTTAAAAATATATGCAGAAATAAATAAACAAAAAAAATGCAGCCACTGCTGGCTTTCGCTTTTGGAGAGCTAGAATGGGCTCCAGCAGACAACTGTGACCCCAATTTGGAAATGAGCAGGCTAGAAGATGAAAATGAATGAATGAATGAGTGAAATGCGGACTTATGTGGTTTCAAAATCGTGTGAAGGTTTTGGCCATAGTGTAAATATCACCACATTCTTATCATCAGTCATTGTGTTGCATTGAAATGTTGTGTTTTTGCAATATACTGCCTAGTTTTTCTTCTGTTTTCTACAGCTTCAATTATGATTTATGAACTCACTTTTGCTCAACATGTACATATTGACTATTTATAGGTATGATTATAATGGCACCATAAA
>JAOTQW010000036.1:14511032-14531230 GCA_026260075.1 Sisor rabdophorus | reverse complement strand
GAGGAAACCCACGCAAGCGCGGGGAGAACATGCAAACTTCACACAGAAAGACCCCAAGCCCGGGATTTGAACCCAGGACCTTCTTGTTGTGAGCCGACTACGCTAACCACTATGCCACCGCGCTGCCCCAACCTTAATATTACAAATACAAAACTCTCAAATCTAGTTATAGTTTTACTAGTTTTACTATTAGTATAAACTATGTAGAAAGAAACCAGTGAATAGAAGCCTATTTAGAATTCAGCCCAATCATATAAAATTTTTTAAAAGATTCAAACTTGTTTAAACATACAACAATACATTAAGGACACTGATGGTATTTTTTTCTTTACTAGTTCCTTTACTATTTCAACCTCATTCTTTTTAATTGTAAATGTACATTTTAACCTTTCAACTTCAAAAAAACATATGTAGGTTGATTGGTGGAGGACTGGCACAGTGGACATTCCCTACTCATATCGAGTATTCCAGGATAGGCTCTGACTCCACCAAGACTTATCTTATACGAAAGTAAATATAAGAATGAAAGAATAGAGTGCTTGATTGTGCAATCATGGTCTTAAAAACTCTTTTACCTTCAACATGCATTACATTTCGATCAAATAAATTCATAAACTACTCAAAATTTGTTTGGAAACTGTATCTTCCAAGGAGATTTTCAAAACCCGGGTGGACATTTGGCTTTGTACTGTAGAAAGCTACAAAGAATAACAATGGTACACAACACAAATATCTACTTCCTTCTCTCTTTTTCTAATTTCTAGGTTGACAGTTCCAACATTTTCTAGCCAAATTTGTAGATAAAATAAAATAAAATAGAATAAAATACCTCTCATGCTGCCCAAACAGGACTGAGTCAGTATAGGAAAAAGAGCCAAACAAATATAACTTCAAAAAACATTACAGAACATTACCATGTAATTTTAGCAGAAACTCTTAGCTTGTAAACAAAAACATTTAACTACCCAAATTAAGCAAAATCTCATGATATGATTATGATTTGTTTAAATTTCAAATGCTCTGAGAAAATGGAAAATATGTTTAAGAATTTTAGCACTAATTGTACATGCATACACTTAGCATGATTATGAAACAGATGTTACAATAAAAAGGGGCGGCGCGGTGGCATAGTGGCTAGCACTTGGGTCCAGGGTTGAATTCTCAGGCATTTTTATTGGCATTCTTTCTATGCAAAGTTTGTTGGTTCTCCCACTGTTTGCATAGGTTTACTCCAGGTATTCCGGGTTTCCTCCCACAGTCCATAAACATGTACATTAGGTTGATTGATTCTAAATTGCCCATAGATGTGTTAGTGTGTGGCCTTGTGATAGACTGGCATCCTGTCTAGGGTGTACCTCTCCTGTCTTTCGCCCTTAGAGAGCTGGGATAGGCTCCTGCAGCACCCTCCGACTCCGAATTAGGTAATAAGCAGGTTAGAAGATGAATGAATGTATGAATGAATAAACTTGTGTTTTCACTCCATCCTTTAGAATAGAATCAAATAGCACATTCGATTTGAAATTATACGAGATAGTGTTAAGTAGTACTGAATCTCTGTAAACGGTCTCACCCGCATTTTATGAAGAATATAAAAGACCGAATGTTTTAGAGCTAAAATCAAAGCTAAAAATACAGATGAGAGTTAATTTTAGTTTAAAAAGTGTTATAGTTATAGATATGTTAATCAGTTTTTTTATGGCCTAAATTTCACTTCACATCTATAATTATCTATAATTATCACTTCACATCTATAATTATCATAATTAGCCTATCCTGTGATGTCTGCTGAGTTGTGATATTAAGAGTATTTACACTGATTTTAATAATGAATTGTTTATTGTGGAACTCCGGTTTCCTCCCACAGTCCTAAATCATGTACATTAGGTTTATTGGTGACTCTAAATTGCCCATAGAAGTAAATGTGTGGTGATTTTTCCATATGTAGCCCTGTGATGGACTGGCAACCTGCCCAGAGTGTACCCCTGTGCGCTGGGATAGGCTCCAGCAGACCCCTGTAACCTGAATTGGGAAATAAGCGGTCATAGAAGATGAATAAATAAATTATTCATTGTAATATTGTATTACATGTAGCCCTTATTTTTATGTATAAAAAGTGGCAACCCTAATAAAACAAAATAATCCACAGTTATTTGGTGCTTTGTTGCCAAACACAAAGTGCATTCTTTTAATTTAACTTATCATTTAATTTTGTGCATCAAACAATGCAGGTGAAAGTGTAAATGGAATTAAAATGCCTTTATTTGTCACATTAAACACTGTGAATTTTTTTCTTTGCATATTACAACTTGGCATGTATTGAAGGAACCTGAAACAGACTCTGATGTACAATTTGTATTTTTAAACAACAGAATACCCAGAGAAAAATCATCCACGTGTGCAACATTCTGCAAACAAAAATCTAGATTTTGCAGGGTTATTAGAGGTTATCACATTGCATTTTTTATATTTTTTACAAAAGAGTAATTTATGAGTAATGTGTTTGTTGTAGTGCTAAAGGCTGCACTAGAGTCTCTAATCCAGTGCCACATGCAATAAGTATACAATAACTAGGTCTTAGAAATCATAGCATTTTAAATGGCAATCAAACTCAACGGCGCTCAACTCAAATAAATAAGTTCTGGTACATTTGGTATCATCTATAGTTATTCATTCATGTGTGTGTTTTTGCATTTCTTTCCTAATCCATTACATTATTTTTGTTTGCATTCTAAATATGATCCTGCTTATAATTTATTACTGATAATACAACACATTTACAGAAAAAAACCCACATCTGGCCAGTTGAGAGAGCACTCTGAAATGGCACTCTGAAGTTGTAATAATTGATTTATTGTCCATTGTGCTTCAATGATGTCAACATTAGGAATACAAATTAACTCTGGAAATCTTGCAGTCCAGAGATTGCTAATTGGCTTGTTTGACCTTGGGTGGTTTAACCTGGCTAGTTTAAACCCCCTAATCAAGTTACAGCTTTGGATGTGCTATATTTAACCCCTAATCACTAAATTTAATCTAATTGTAAAATGTCCCCTTGTCTGGGAAACTTTGGAAGTCTGCTGAATGGAGACTAAAAGCAGTCCCTTCATCAACAGGCACATTTGTTCGGCCACCAAAGTCTAGAAGACCACCTTGGTTTTCCAACACTTGTGAGAAGGGTGTGAGAAGAGGGGTGCCTTATTTCACACACTGTACTGCTTTAACCTTGCTTTAGTCTGCTTTGATGTGGCATATATATAGCTAAATAATGTGTTAAACCTCAGTAGGATAGAATTATGGTACTTTAGAGCAGAAGTTATTGTTTTAAGTGACCCTGTGGAAAGCTGTGACTCTTTAAAAATGCAGATACCAGTTGCACCAAAAGCAAACTCATAACTGTGACTGTGTGTGTGTGTGTGTGTACTATTAGTATGAAATAGGTTTCCATTTGGTATTTTCTCAAAGATGTAAAAAAAAAACAATTCCCCAGCAAGGGCCAGTGATGAAAGTGAATAATTGCTGCGAGCAGGAAAGCGAGATGGGTGTCTCCCGGGTGAGTCTATTGCTTTTGGGCTGAACAATGAAACAATTAAAATTAAATACATGCACATGTTTTGTGATTAAAGTAGTACTCACTTGGTAATCTATGCCAACTGTGTATCATATGAAACCAGTGTCTGAATCTGAAGATGTGGACACATTGTGTCCTGGTGATAAAAGTATATTCTAAACTCACTTGATTAATACTATCATAATTAATGTTACATGGCCACCAAAGTTGTTCATCATCACTGAAAACAATTAACCTTAAAGGATTAACCGAGACCTTTTAAAACAAATGTTTTGCAGCTGCAGCTGAATGTAAGCACAAGAAGGTTTTTGTCCTACTAAATGATAATAAAAGAAAATAAGTTATAATATTATTTTAAGCATAGTAATGTACAGTTAAAAGGTTTGTTCTGGATCTCTAGAAAATATTTGATTCTGTGGAAAATATTTGGTTTATTTATTTATTCATCTTCTATACCCGTTTGTTTCCTAACTCAGTACAAATAGGGCAAAAAGGCAAGGTTACACATATAGACAAACAATTACACACACTCACACTTACTTCAATGGGCAATTAAGAATCACCAATCAACCTAATATACATGTTTTTGGATTGTGGGAGAAAACCAAAGTACCCAGAGTTAACCCACGCAAGGGCAGGAAGAACATGCAAACTCGGCACAGAAAAAACCCTTGGCCAGGAATCAAACCCAGAACCTTCTTGTGAGGCGACTGTGCAAGGGTTTTTTTAGTGTACATAAAAAAATTTACACTAAGTTGATTAGTGATTCTAAATTGTCCATAGGATTGTTTGTCTATATGTGGCCCTGCGATTGACTGGTGACATGTTCAGGGTGTACCCCTGCCTTTCGCCCTATGTGTGCTGGAATAGGCTCCAGCAGACCCCCGTGACGTAGACTTAGGAAATAAGTGGATATCTGAGAAGAAGTTGTGTGTGTGTATCACTATCAGAATGCTGTGTTTTCTGACAGTATGCAGAAGCCCCTATCCTAAGAAACCTAAATTTGCACTATATTGCCAAACCTGACATTATATACATCCACAGACCATTAGATCTACAAATATGGTAGGATACAGTTGTCCAGAAAGCCTTTGATAGGCATTACATTATTCCTTCACTGGAATTAAAGTTTCAACACTGTTCCAGCGTGACAATGATCCTGAGACCCTTAGTGTTATTATTAGAGTGAAAAAATTATCAGAGTGTTCGGCACAAATTCCTGATCTTAACACCACTGAACATCTTTTAAATGCCGACTGTAGCTGAATGAAGAAATATCTCACAATCAAGCTTCACATTGTAGTGGAAAGAAACTCTTTCCACTACAATGTGAAGCTTGACTGTGAGATATCTCTTCATTCAGCTACAGTCGGCATTTCAAAGATGTTACTAGAAAAGTGAAACTAAATCAAATAGCAAAATAGAAATAAATCTGAAATGAGATGTTTATAATCGCTTGTGTTTGTGATACTCAGGTGACCACAAACCTTTGGATATATAGTGGACCCCTTTATACAACTGAGCAGTTGAGGGTTAAGGATGACCAACATTGGTAACCTGAGGGTGCTGGCACTTCAATCTTCCAATTGGCTGTTCAATACTTTAACCACTGCTATGTCAGGTTTTTATTACACTTCTGCCACTGCTGCCATCACTGGGAACCCAAGCAAGGCCAAAAAGCCCTGATTACTTAGATGTATAATAGAGATCTGCCAAATGCCATAAATGTAAATTATAGATTAGTTACATTAAATTTTCCATATTAATGCTATTTCCCTAGGGTACACCCATTGCTGGATTATAGGCTCTGAACTCAAAATGGTAAAAAATACTGTATGTAGTGTCAGCACTAGACAAAATGGCTGAATGTCCAATGCATATTGCACAGAAAAGAAAACACATAAATTGAATAGTCAGTCAAATTGTTTGGATTTTACATGATGCTGAACAATACAAACTCTAATTGGTGCTTTCACATGTCAGTCGGCTTAGCCAAAAAATATTCTCCATATGTATCCCAGATTTCTGCTGTCAATCTGAAGGTCTGGTTATGTAAAACTACATTGTATGTAACTTGTATGGAATTGTCATTTTCAGGGCTTGAAAAATAACTCTTACCACATGCCATTTTTTTCCACAGAATTTGACAAATAGTTACCTGATTCTTTAAATGCTGTCTTGTGAAATTTTTTTTACCCTTAACTCATAACTCATCTAAAATGTATGCTCAACTTGCCTTGTTTATTGTTTGCATCAATTATTTCTTATATTGTACTTTCAGTCATTACTATCCTCACATAACAAGTAAAATCTTGCACAGCAAACTCAAATGTATGATAGATTTTACATCTGCAGTGTGAGAATTGCTGAAACATGTATTAATTCTTTTTGCTTTTTACTGACATGCCAGCATCAAGGCTATTTGTATGGCAATTACACACTGTGGGAGAAAACCGGAATACCCAGAGTAAACCCCATACAAGCATAGGGAAACCTGCAAAATCCACACAGAATGGCTCGAACTGGGGACTTGATCCCAGAACATAACCAATAAGCCATTGTGCAGCATCTGACATTTGGAATAAGCTGTTAAATGTCTTTAATTGATGTATTAGTTGTCCTCTACTAAGCAATATTATACACAATTTTTTTTTTCCATTACAACAATTTTGCAACTGCTTAACTTTATAGGTGTCTTTAACAGACTGTTTCATCTGTAATACATTGCACTGGTGTATTAGCTGTATTATTTTTTATATTCACAAGTTAAATGGAAAAAAATTAGCCAAATACATTTCTACTGACTACAGCTGACCAGTGGAATTATGTTTCACAATTTACAGTGCCCAGGCTGCTGACAGAGCGGTGTTGCTAGACAGTCAGCAGCCAAGAAATATGCTTTTAGTTTTATCCAACATGCCCCTCCTTAATCATGTTGCAATGGTTTTTAAAATGTATTAAGATGCTGTAAACCTACATAGGGCTGGAACACTAACCTGTCTGCTCCAGATGTTAGGTGGTATGTCTTTTTATGTATATAAAAAAGTAATATATTCACAAAGCAATACATTCTGGCATAATATATTTACAAATCAAAATTCTTGCTTTTTGTTCTCTAAACACTTCCACTTCGAGTTCTGTTGTACCTGGAGCTGCTTGTTAAACAGTGCAGACCATGTAATTGCCAAGATAATAAAAGTTCTGGGAAAGAGATTTTGCTGCATACTAAACTAGTGAGCTCCTAAATTAAGCAGCTTCCTGTTGTGGTTGTGTGCGTGGCCCTGTGATGGACTGGTGACCTGTCCAGGGTGTACCCCCTGCCTCTTACCCAATGAATGCTGGGATAAGCTCAAGCAGACCCCTGTGACCCCGAAAAGTTCGTGAATAAGCGGGTATAGAAGATGAATGAATGAATGATACTAATTAATTTATATTCTCTTTCATAAAACTTAAACAAAAGTAAACAAATAAAGCAGCTCAAATTAATGGAGATGTGATACAGAGTGCAATTCCAAATTACTTTCCATTGTCAGAAAACATTAGAAACAGTTTAATTCCTGACACTTAATTGTTTAAGGAAGAGCATCTGCATTACAGGTCCCTGCCCAAGCTGTTACTATAGAAACAAAAACACAAGATAAGTTCATTAGTATATACCATGCAACAGGAATTATTGTCAGAGTCATACTTTTTAACAGCATTGTGTTAGAATAAAGATGCCTTAAGCCTTAATTTGGTCTCCTCATCCCCACTTTCTTTGTATATTGTAAACACCCCTCACCATGGAAATCATGCTGCAGTGTGGGATAAAGCTTTCTGTTCTTCACAAGGTGCCTGTCTCTAACACAGAGACTTACATCATAGGAAATCCCCTCATCTTGACTCAACAGATTAGAATACATTTGCCAGAGATCATTTCTTTGAGAGATCTTTCTTTGATCCATAAATA
The DNA here is from genome assembly GCA_026260075.1 of Sisor rabdophorus. Taxonomy (NCBI): domain Eukaryota; kingdom Metazoa; phylum Chordata; class Actinopteri; order Siluriformes; family Sisoridae; genus Sisor; species Sisor rabdophorus. The sequence continues at coordinate 14,523,713 of JAOTQW010000036.1, read as the reverse complement.
AAAACACATGCACTCACAAATCATCAAGGTAATTTATTATTTTTTTAAAAAACAAAGCTTACAAACTAAAAAAAACATGTATGTAAAAAAACAAAGTTTAATTTGGCACAAACACAAAAAGTGCTTTATAACAACACTGCCTACAAAAAAACTTTGGCATAATTAGATTGTAGGAAAATACTTTCATAGTCATTTTAAAAATTCCAGCTCCATTTGCTCTTGAGCTTAGAAATTCTAATAAAAATGCCTGTAAATCGAGTTTACAGGTTAGTTTGTTTGACATCACATCTAGTATTTTAATTCTCATATTTGCATAAACAGTACTAGATCCTTGTCAATAGGCTCATTAAATTATAAATAATAAACATCACATTGCAAAAAAAATCAAAACATAAGTTGTGGCATTCATATTTTTTAAAACTGTGTGTGCATGTGAACATACATACTATAATATATATATATCTCAAAAAGTTAAGAAAAAATAAAGGGAACACAAACAACACAGTGTAACTCCGAGTCAATTACACTTCTGTAAAATCAAACTGACCACTTACGAGGCAACACTGACTGACAATCAATTCCACATCCTGTTGTGCAAACGGAATAGACAACAGGTGGAAATTATAGGCAGTTAGCAAGACCTCCTTAATAAAGGGGTGGTTTCGCAGGTGGTGACCATAGACCACTTCTCAGTTGCTATGCTTTCTGATGTTTTGGTGACTTTTGTATGCTGGCAGTGCTTTCACTTTAGTGGTAGTCAACAATCCACACAAGTGGCTCAGGTAGTGCGGCTTATCCAGGATGGCACATCAATGCGAAAAAAAGTTTTTTCCTGGGTCTGTTAGCGTAGTGTCCAAAACATGGGGGCTCCACCAGGAGACAGGCCATTACATCAGAAGACGCAGAGGAGGCCAAAGGTGGGCAACAGCCTAGCAGCAGGACCGCTCCCTCCACCTTTGTGCGAGGAGGAACAGGAGGAGCACTGCCAGAGCTCACTGCAAAATAACCTTCAGCAGGCCACAAATGTGCATGTGTCTGCTGAAACGGTCAGAAACAGACTCTAAGAGGGTGGTATGAGAGCCTGACCTCCACAGGTGGGGAATTTGCTTACAGCCAGACACCGTGCAGGACGTTTGCATTTGCCAGAGAACACCAAGATTGGCAAGTTTGGCACTTCAAAGATGAAAGCAGGTTCACACTGAGCAAGACGTGACAGTGTCTGGAGACGCTGTGGAAACCGTTTTGCTGCCTGCAACATCCTTCAGCATGAGTGGTTTGGCAGTGGGTCAGTAATGGGGTGGGGTGGCATTTTAATCGTAGGACCGCACAGTCCTCCGTGTGCTTGCCAGAGGTAGCCTGACTGCCATCAGGTATGAAGATGAGAACCTCAGACACCTTTTGAAACCATATGCTGGTAAAAACCATATGCTATATTCATTCAGATCTAGGATGTGTTATTTTAGTGTTCCCTTTACTTTTTTTGAGAAGTGTATTTATATATATCCATGTGCAAAAACTGTATGAAATGCAATGGATTCTTAGATCAGGCTTCAAAACAGTTGACAGGCCAAATGTGTCTACAAATACAATACATCAGGTACAAAACAATGAACCACAGATTTTTATAAATATGCTGTTTTTTTTCTATTAGGTAACACCCTCCCAAGTAACACAGGCTAATTTTCTTCCTTATAAATCACTCGATTTATGCTAGCATTGCATTTTATTGTCATTTATGCAAACACAAACCCAGCTTCACATTTTTTGGTCGAATGCACAATTCATTGAAGTAATAGTTAAATGCACAATGCATTTAAAATAAAGAATCTTTCATGGCTAAGTAAAAATAGACTTGTCTATATAAAAAAATTAAACAAAATACAATATGCAAATACAAAATACAGCATGGCAAACACATTCGGTTGTGCCCATATTTTTTATGTTTATATTTATATATAAATCAAAGTTTAAAAACAACAATAAATTATTTCTTTTAAAAAATGAGCCTTGACTGCATCTCAGTCAAACACACAATGCAAACATAACCACTGAGGTATTTGTTCATTGAGTTCTCTGTCAAGCATTATGTCTGATAAAAGAGAAAGATATTAAAAGTGCATAGAAAATAATTAACAGTTTCATGGATAATAAAGGAAAATTAATTTTGGCTGGTGGTTTTGGAAAAAACAATAGTATAAAATGAGCAGTTCAAAGTCAACAGTTTAAACCTCGTTTTAGGTTTCTGGTGCTTCCTTATTCATTAAAAAAAGATCCTTAATACTAAGTCACAGCAGCATTAGTAGCTCTCTCTGATGGAGTCTTTTTCTGTTACCCATGCAGAACCCATAGTAGAGCAGTCTGTTCGCGTTGTAAACTTTGAGGGGGAAGGGGCAACACAGTGAACAACTTCAGACATCAAGCACCATGTCAAACTGCTGATCTTTCTTCCTTTTGCCACACTTTGCTATAAGAACCATGTACAAAGTTAAAAACACAGCCCAGTAACTTGCATATACTATTGCACCTATTATTAATACAAGCTTTTCAGAATTTGGAAACGGCTCTCGCGTCTCTTGGGCAATAGTATACAGAATACCGATAAACAGGATTGTGAACCAGACTGAAATAGGAATAAGGCCAATAAAGTTTGTGACTATAGTCTTTCTCCCTGAGGTTCCCCATCCTGACTTGTTTATTGTGGCTATTGCAAACATCTTTGCTGGGAGAAGACTGGACATGTATAACACTGAATAAAAGGACATAAAGACCATAACAATGTTGCCTCTTAAAAAACTGGCAAACGTTGACTTGATGAGTGCCACTGCTTGTACAATCAGAAGAAAGAGTAGAATGTTCCAGATGCGACCGTGGTAGAAAAGTTGAATGGCAGTACCGATAAGAAAGAAAGGGAAGAAGCCCGTTATAACAGCCTCGTAGGTCATCCACAGATGGTGCTTGTGAAACCACATGGAGTTGTAGAGCCACTCTCGAAAGTATGACTTGCTCCAGCGTGTCTGCTGGTTGAGCCAACGCAGGTATGAAACAGGAGTTTCGGTCAAGCACTTGGAACGTGCTGTGTATTTAGTAGCAAAGCCAAGGCTGAGCACACGATTTGTAAGATGTCGATCATCACCGAAGCTGCAGTGGCTGCCCATGAAGGTTTGATTGTACCAATCCTCCAAAAACTCCTGGAGTAGGGAGGTCCTGTACATTCCCAAAGGTCCACTGATACACTGCACACAACCAAAGTAAGACTGGCAGGCCCGCTCAATGTTAAAGGCTATCCAGTAGCGCACGCTACTCAAGAAGGATACCCAGGATTCATACTTGTTCAGAATCTACAGAGACAGAGGAACACATGTTAGGAAAGTAACCATTGAACATCTAGTCGAATTTCTATGATTTGTATCCTAATTTAATTATTTAATAGCCATTTCTGAGTTAAAATTGAGTGTGCAAGTAAGCAATGAATGTGAGGTTGTCCAGAACCATGGTTGAGGACCCATTCTCCCCATTTGAGACAACCTTTCAACACTGTTTTCCTACAAGAAAATATTCCTAAAATCATTCTTTCATTTATTCATTATTTCATTCATCTCCTATAGCCACTTATTCCCTTAGCTCTGAGTCATTGGTCAGCTGAAGCCTACCTCAGCATAAGAGGAGAGGCAGGTGTACACCCTGGACAGGTCGGCAGTCCATCGCAGGGCCACACATACAACAACCAACCACACACTTACTTCTATGGGTAATTCAGAGTCACCAATTGACCTAATGTACATGTTTTTAGACTGTGGGAGAAATCCCGAAGTACCCGGTGTAAACTCACGCAAGGACTCCCCACAGAAAGACCCCTTTCCTCGACCCCTATCATGAAAAAAGAGATATTCTCTTTACAGTGAGTTGTCAACAGTTGCACAGTCAAATCATATTCAACTTGAGGGGTGGATAGCATCTTTGTGATCATAAGCTTCTATAAGTTTCTATATATATATAAGTGTATGCATAGCTACCTGTACATCTCCACCAACTCCCCCCACCATGGGGTCTTCCTCTAGAACCTTTACCATCTCCACTGAACAGGCAGGATCCAGCATGGTGTCTGAGTCACACACCTAGAAACACAGACCATACACACTATGAGCAATTTTAATATCTAAAACATCACATGCTAATAATTCAATTACAAATATTCTGTATATTCTATATGATAGATAGACAGACAGACGGACAAACAGACTATTAGCCTGCTGCATTGGTCTTGGATTAATTATATTGTTTCCAAGGGTTTTGTTGCCGTGTAAATTACAAACTATACATATTGCTAAAAAGAACTTTGAGCAAGTGCAAGTATTTTAGAACATGCACACCCTCTTTACTATCTATAAAGAAATAAGGGGAATACCATCTATAAAGGGATTAAGGAATTGGCTACCAGATTGTCAATTACTGTGTCAGTTGCTAAAAATTATTATAAAATATACAATTCTTAACATTTAGGGTAAAGAAGCTGCATCATGCTTAATTTTAAAGCATTTGTAGTCACCAAGATGCTGTTCAAATTAATTTAAAAAAAAATCACTTCCTCATAATATAGCATAATGTCAGTTATCCATTAGGAAAATCCACTTAATTTATTTGAACAAGACTATTTAACAAGGAATTCAGCCTGAGTTGTGTGTTCTGGATTATAACGATTTACTGTAGATATCACAAATTTTCACAGAATAATACATAGTACATTAGGGTTGATCAGTTGTAACTGGTGACATCTATTCTCTCTGTGTTTTATAACAATATTGTTTTTTTCACTTAATCTTTCCTTTTACATGTAGTAACCAATTAAACATGATATAACCCAGTAATTCATTACCCCATTCAACAGGCAGGCCATTACACAGACACAATGAACTGACTATCCTGTTGAAAATCAAAGTCAGACCATCTATCTAGACCCCACACTTGGGAAAAAGCCCAAATTGGTAGTCAGCCCTGACAGATTGTGATACTCTGAATGTTATTATGTCTGACTATATGGAGCTGAGGTCAGGCATTTCATTAGAACCAGGTGGCAAGTAGACAGAATCACGCCGTATTTAAAATGTTCCCAGGAGTCCCTGTTGTAATTACCTGTGTGGGAAAGCAACAGATTTGCAAAAACAAGGAAATTTTTCTTTTCCAAGTCTGATTTTTGCTTAGTGAAATGGAAGCATCAGATGGTCTCTTCACTTCACTACACTACACAAGAGACTTCTTAAAATACAGATGACTATGCCTAGTCACTCTTATGTATGAATGGCACCCCAATGAAGAGTATCTCTGTGAAATACATGGTCACTTACCTTAACCCGTTTACTAGAAACCAGCTCATTTTAAAACATATACAAAAGTGCCATTATATTCCACAGCTGCCATATTTATTTTGGCAAGACCATGTTACTTGAGAAACTCACCTGCACATAGTCAACACTCCTCCCGAGAGCTTTGAATGGTGTGTACATGACTTCCCTTTTTCCTCCCCATTTCTGCATAATGCACACACACTGATTGTTGAGTACCAGCTGAGAGACATGCTGCAGGCTCTCGGTGTATGACTCATCAGTCTCATCCGGCCCTCGTTGATGGTAGTTACTTTTCCAGACATAAGTGGCTGCCCTTTCTCTGCCCATTATGTCCCGAAAGATGTCCATCATGTAGTTGTCATCTTCGTTATTCCCATCAATTACCATAATGACCTTGATGTTGGGATAGGTGAGCCTTTTAACTGATATCAAGCACTTTCTCAAGTAATTCGGGTCTTCTTGGTAGGCTGCTATGCAAAGTGCCAGTGATTTGTTGAGTTTGATTGGTGTCCCCATGGACCGCCGCATGTTTCTGTGTTCTAACAGGGCAAACAAACTCTGGATGATGAGATGAATTAGCAAAATGGCTCCATAAAGACCAAAGGATAGGTAATTGCCCGTAGTTGTAAGGAACTGATAGCCCATGATGTAGGCAGCGGAGATTCCTACTAGCAGAGAGACACCAAAGAGTGTTGTCCCAAAAATCCTCAGGTAGGTGATCAGGTTATCACATTTCATCTGAAAAAAATAAAATAAAATGTTTTTGGGTCAGATTATTGTACTATGAATTAATGAATGATTAATGAAGCACACGTTTCTAGCTGTGTGCGTAAGAGACAATTATTATCTGCACTGCCTATTATACATCTTTAAAAACACAAGCCTTTTCATACACAACAAAAACAATATTTCAGACCATCAGACATTTTCTCATCCCCCCTTCTCGGTTTTAAAATTTGAATTAGTTCCGTAGTCATTTGTTCCAAGTTTTCGAACTGATGCAGTTTCCCATCTGCTTGGCAGACACTATTGCCAGGCAACACCCTCATGACATCATCTGTATATCTCTGTGGGAGGACACAAGCAATGAATAGCATTTCGTTTGAATGCTAAAGGCCCTCTGTATTATTATTTCAGGGGAATACCTGAATAGTCAACGCTTAACAGACAGATCGAAGTATTTTTTTCTTGTATTGTAAATTACACTGTTAGATTTGAGGAGGTGGAGCTGAAAGAGGGTTTGGGGTTTTCATAATTGATCTCAATTGGCATATGATATAGACTTTTAGGTCATTGTGTTTACAAGACCCTGGGTGTTGACGCTGTAGACGCTCCAGACTCCACCTTAGACTGTGACACATATGGCTTTAATGTCTGGAAAGCCAGAAAAGGTGGGTTTTGCTGCCTTTTCTTTCCATCATAAACTCTGAATGAACTCCAGTGTTTATTTAAAAGTGCTACAATTGTCTACCCAGGTCTACATTTATTGAGGAAGTAAACGATATTGAAAGTAAAACTGCCCTCTGCGAATAAATCATTGGTGATAGAATAGAACATGGTGTAATTGACATTTAAAATGGATCGTGCAGCAACCAATTTTCTTTAGATTTTAATCTATTAACTGACAAGAAAGAAATACTTTAAGAAGAGTATTAGGGAAGAGTTGGAGTTTTATCTACCCCTTGGTGCGTCAAAAGCAAACACATTACACCCATATCGATTCCGCTACTTCACACATAGCAAGATGTAACAATTTGCGTCATTGCCTGTAAGACCATGTGCAGAGCATTGATTTCCCAGAGCTGGCCGTGTTCCAGATAAGCCGAACAGCCTTAAGGGACGGTTTGCAAAGCAGAGGGCTGAAAAGTTAAATCATTCTCAGTAGGGAAAACTAACACAGACTTCAAACGTAAATAAAATACTACACTGCTGCTACAGTAAAGCTGCACTCCACAACTAAAGGTCTGCGTCACATTTTTATCTCATGCTAAAGTAACATTCACTTCTCTTATCAATCAGTTCAAGATCAGCAATTACTTATAATACTGATAAGGTATACTGCTCTGTAGACTTACATTTTATAGTAACATGCACTGCTCTTATCAATCAGTTCAAGAGCAGCAATTGCTTGAAATACTGATAAGGTATACTGCTCTATTGACAAATTTGGACTGATGGATGCACAAGTAATGTAGTCATCTGTGAAATTGCCTTCAGACTAACACTAGCCCCTTTGGGATAGTGTTAGGTTTAAGAAGCATCAACACACAGTTTCAACCAGGAAATGTCAGGAAATGTGTGGGAAAGTATCACGAAATCCTAGTAGCAGACAAAAATGATTTAGCAAAATATCACTAACCCTTCTGCCTCCCCTAAAACCGTACAAGTAAATCTCAACACTATGAAATACAGCACAGTTTTAGGGGTAAGGTTTAATTTACGAAATGCTCTATTTGCTTAAAAGTATCACTATCTACAGAAGCAGTAACATAAGCATAAGAAAATTCATATTATTAAAACATGTGGGTTTTTTTTACGGATCCCAAACCATGAAATTGGTTCTTAAAAATCACCCAATAAGATCTAGGATACTTGTTTGCAGTAGATTTGCTGCAAAAAAAGTCCGGATCAACAAGTGATTTCTATGTCGGTTTTAAAAGGTGTTTTGGATGATCTTCTTAAACAAGCTTTCTATGGTGACCTGTCTGTCTGATTTGTTTTTTTGCTTTTCACACCTCTCAGTATAACAGTGAACAAAAAAGCTGATGATTGCTTGATTTACATGTGAATCCTGTGCCAATAAACACTGCTCTGAACTCCAGACTTTTCCCCAGTAGTCTGTGGAATTGGGTCCCAAAGACTAGTTCTGGGGTAATATTTTCTAAACTCTGTGAACTCCATTCCAAGACTGATTTTCCCACACAGTAAATTGCTGGGGTAAGCTGTGGCTAATTAAGTATTGTAAACATCCAATTTTACTTCCATTTTAATAAAGATTTTAATTCAGTTTCCTCATTGCATTTGATAAATGTTAACATGTTTATAGTACAGCATTACCAAACAGTCACTTGTCTTTCTTATTATTGAACTTTTTCAGTGCTTTATGAGACCAATAAGAGTAAAACTGCGAAAAGCCAATACTGTGTATTGGAACACCTATGCTTTTGATATTCTGGAATTTTTGTGAAAAAACAATTTGAAAAATATGAATTTTAAATCATAATTTCTATAAGACATTATAGCTGTAAGACAGTGAGGAAATGAATATTTAATTTCCTGCTAATCTTGCATGTTTTCCCACCAACAAAAAAAAAGATCAGCCTACAATTTTAATAGTTGGTTTATTCTACCATCGAGAGACAGAATATCAACAAAAATGTCCAGAAAAATGCATTTTAATAAGTGTTATCAGTATGTGATTCCCTATTAATTAGCTTTCTGGCTTCCATGTGTCTTTTACACAGAGACTATTACAGTTTGTCTTTTGTTAAAGGGACACCTGTCCACAGAAGCAATCAATCAAATTCTCCACCATGACCAGACCAGAGAGTTGTCCAAGGATGTTGACACCAAAACCACCATCCTCAACTTTAAACATGAAGGTGGAAATATTATGCTGTCGGGATGTCATGCTGCTGAGGGGACAGGACAACTTTACAGCATAAAAGAGACGATGAACAGGGCCAGGTACCTGAAATTATTGAAATGAATGTCCGTCTTTTTGGTCAATAAGCAAACTTGCAAAATCATCGGGTGATCAAATATACCTTTCCCTCTCACTGTAAAAGTAATACAGTCAACTCACTTTATTCAGTACCACATGACCGTCAAAAGAAAACATAGGCTTTCTGATAATTAAATGAGCCATTTTCTTTTTCCGGGATCTAATCAAGTTGACTAAAATGTTCTATAATTAATTACAAAACCACTTCAATCGGGATAATATAGTGACGTTGCCACAGACTTGTTTTAAATGAATGCTTTAACCACTAGCACATTCATCATTTGCCTAACTCTGAAACATTGCCCAGTTCCCCCCCTCACTTGTCTGGCGAAGTGCTTCGCTCATCTACTTCCACTGTACTAATGAGGAACAGGCGTGGTGCACTTTCAGAAGCACTTTTAACTCACTCAACCACTTTTAAGATGGTCTGGTGAATGAGGAGACAACGATTCCTAATGGGGCTGTTGCTCTTTTACAAATTAACAGATTATGGATGAACAGTGAATGATATGACCTAATCACAAGTAAAGAGCTGTTCATATTTTAATACAATTATCTATGTGTTTACTGTGGGTCATAGTTTAATGAGCATAACCGTTCTAGTGTTTTATCATTGGGGATCAATATGTAAAAATGTATCCACTATAACTAACATCATTAACATTGATCCATCAAAAACTACATATTAATCCTAACTAATGAAATAAATATTCTAACAATCTAACAACTGACAGCACAAAATAAAAATGCAATAAAATAGAAGAAAACTTTTTAACTGCGGATCAGTAAAAGCTTAGGGGTTAAAGGATCAACTAAAGAGAGTTATCAAGGCTTTTCTGTCCAAAGCCATGCCTGCGAGTCATTTTGAGTTGCTATTTAAACTTACTTTAAAAAAAAAAGGAAGGTACGACGTCACATTTTTATTACGCATGCGCAACATGTACCTCATCAGGCTTATTTCATATTGTGTTACATAATCAGGTTTATTTCTTATTGTATTCTTATTTTGTAGCAAAACCCCAAAACCTCTAATTGAAATGTATGTGCTCGTATAAACCTAGATCAAATAAATATTTTTGACTGAACGTAACGTGATCGAGAAACACTGTTGCCAGACATTTATATTATTTCTTTGTCAAATATTGTTTATTGACAAAATGATCATGTAGCCAAAATAGTCATAAATGTAAAGATAAATGATAACTTAGGATTTAATCGATTGGGCTGAGTAATTTTTAAAATGACTTGCTCTAGTCAGCACACTTCAGACAAAATCTGGCAACACGGCGCTACAGTTAAACTAGAGCGCGCGCAACCTGTGGCTGTTCAGCTCCATGCGTTCTATGATAAAATAGTGCTGTCATACGTTATATATGTTACTTTACAGGACAGACAGTGTGGAAGCTGAAGTAAGGTACAGGTTTGAATAAATGAAATCAGTCTCTGTATGCTGGAGTGTAAATCAATTCATTCTACAAATCAAACCTAGAATCGACTACAGTGAGGAACCGATTTTGGGATCCAGCTGATGATTTACCTTGAAGCAGCTACTCGGAGATGACATCTCTGCGGTTCCTAAGAATGGATGCGGATCAGAGCAGACTCCAACTTTTCTGAGCACGAACTACTTAACAGAAAACGAGCATGAAGTCTTTCCTCTTAAACAAAGTGAATCTCTGTAGTCTTCCTCCTCATAATATTACATGGTCGACAGAACTTGTGGCATCGTCCTGATTGTCATGTTGATTTTAAATATAATAAGAATAATAATAAAGGGATTAAAACGTATCCAAATGTATTTTTTTTTTAAATAAAAAGTTTTTGACCAAGTGCAATACTGGTTCAAGTTTCTTCAGGCTTTACTGGTAAAAATTGGTAGATGATGCGTTAAAATTGTAATTTGTGCTATGCGGCCACCCTGTGCTGCTTCCTGTAGCGTGTCCATTTGGAAGAGGCTTTTAAAACCGGCAGGGTTTTTGGGGAGTTGTTTTAATAAGGGGGAAGGTTCAAGGGACGAGGAGGAGCAAATTTGTTAGAGGAGGCAAAAAAGTGCTACTCAATGAAACTTCCGAACTGGTAGCACTAAAACCCTTAACCTTACTGTGTTTAAAACGCTTAAAGAGGCTTTAAAATGTTTAACTGCAGCTATATATTTCAGCAATATTTCACAATTTTGACTTTAAATGAGGGAAAAGGGAACATTTTTTATGATAATGATCTATTTTCAAGATTGTAATGTGTTCAAAATGTTAGCAAGTAAATTTTTCTTATGTTAAAACAGATTTATTGTTTTTTTTTCCTGTTGCAGTCAATATCCTTTTTTTGTCAGTCAGATCATTCAATATACAGTGAATTGAATGCAGTGCTCAAATGTACCAGCAGGGTGCGCCATAAACATTGCCCAAACGGCTTAAACGACTGAGGTGAAAGTGAAATTTTGAAAAATAACCCTAACTTGGATGTATAATTCTCCACCCAGAAAAATGAATAAATGTGTGTTATTTTTTTTGTTAAATTACCACAAATTAACACGCAGAAACTATTTGACAAAGAAATGCAACTTTCATTACTTGAATTTCATTTTAAATGAATTTTGTATCATAATCTATAGTCACTGTGAACACAGGTTTACTGATCTAGTTCAGACTTCCCAGCTAAACAAATCCCAGCTAATCACCAAAGAGATTTTTGGCTTAGTTACAGGATAACACTAAAGCCCGTTCTAGCACAGATCCATTCACATGAAGACCCAGTTTCTAGTGTGTTAATTTGCCTTGCTGTTTATTTGAGGAAGGATTCACAATGACAGCCAGAGAAAATAGCCAGGGCTTGAGGGTTGCAGGGTCGACTGAGGGCAGGCCTGTATTACACAGCTATGTAGGAGAAACTCCCATGGAAGTAGGCCGAACATGAACGTTCTGTCTTCTACTACTAGTTCGGATTGGCGCCGACGGCTAGAGGCTGATGAGTTAAATGCCTAGAGGCTGATTTCTACCCCTAGCTGACTATGATGAACAGCAAACATATGTTTTGTCGACTCACTAAAAGCTTTTGGATCACATCTTCCAAATCTGGCTTGCACAGATCATCATTGTGCTCTGCGCCTATGCATCCCATCCCTCACTTCCAAACCACCCTAAATACCACCTAGGGGTCCACGCTGTGTATTCTGGCCACTGCTTAAGAAAGAGTTTACTTTTTAATTCTTTGGACTTCGCTGTGAACAATGGCATCATTGAGAGTCTTTTCTGAGAGTATTTTACATTTTGTTTCTAATCAAAGACACTAATGTAGGTATTGTTGTACTCCCAAGAAACCCAATGAAGTTTCCGGAAAATATACCAAGACACATTAAGAAGTACGGTGCCAACTGGGCAGTTGGTTGTTGAAAAAACTGGTTTGCTACAGATTTTTTAGTTAAAATTAATAACAATTGTCTGCTTTTTAGCAGGGGCAGCGTGGTGGCACAGTGGTTAGCACGACAAGAAGGTCCAGGGTTCGTATCCCTGGCTTGGGGTCTTTCTGTGCGGATTTTGCATGTTCTCCCCGCGCTTGCGTAAGTTTCCTCCAGGTGCTCCGGTTTCCTCCCACAGTCCAAAAACATGTGCATTAGGT
>JAOTQW010000036.1:14499586-14511009 GCA_026260075.1 Sisor rabdophorus | reverse complement strand
GATAGGCTCCAGCAGACCCGCGTGACCCCGGAAAGTTCGGGAATAAGCGGGTATAGAGGATGAATGAATGAATGATTTTTAGCAGTGAGAAACACATTGGCTTATGGGTTGGCACTGTTGCCTCACAGCAAGAGGGTTCCGGCTTAGTCCTGGTTAGTGTGTTGGTAACTTTAAAGAAACTCTGAGCCTTATGCTTTCTTTAAAGGACACCACACCAACACAGAGAACCACATTTATTTTAAAGTTTAAAAACTGGTGGTGGCATTGTGGCATAATGGTTAGCATGGTCGCCTCACAACAAGAAGGTGCTGGGTTTAATTCCCGGGCGTGGGATCTTTCTGTGGGCAGTTTGCATGTTCCCCTATACTTGCTTGTGTTTCCTTTTGGTACTCCGGTTTCCGGTACAGTTCAAAAACATGTACATCAGGTTGATTGATGAATCTAAATTGGGCTTCAGTGATGTTCCCTAACTCATAGAAAGACATTCATTTAAAAATCCAGAATTGATGTTAGGAGTGGATATCTTAGAGAAGATACATGCTGTGCCACCCAAAAAGCTCTGATTGAGTTTATTGTTGCTTTGGATCCATTTTTAAGTCTGACTTTGATCAAAAAGTCATTGTCTTTCATTAATCATTAGTAAGCATGTCATTTATCAGTGTCATCGTGGCTGTGGATTTATAGTCTATGCTTGGTTTTTCCAAGCTCGAGATCCACCAGGATCATGACCAGAATATGGCACTTACTAAAGATGAATGATGATAATGTGTCTGGAGTCTGAGTAATGGGGGATCATTGTCTTATACTCCCGAAGAAAGCACCTTACTGAAGGAACTTTATGGCTCAAAGTTTCCACAGTCGCATCCGGTAGCTGCGCTTCCACTGGTGGTCAGCAGCCCTCAACAATAACGGGTTCTTTCATTGAGCAATGATTATCGCAGACAAACAGGCGGTGAATGAGAGGGCTGCATGTGGGGTGTGAAAGCCCTGAATGTGGAGTGTGCCCGTTTCCATAGTAACTCAGACATGTGTTTCTTCAGCTTGCTTGTAGGAACGCAAGAAAGAGAGAGAAAGAGTAATGTTCATGCTCCATTCTTTTGTTTTCTCTATTGCCATAGAGAGAGCTTTGAACACAGAAGTGTACAAAATTAAAACAAAATTTTCTGCTTTTTTTCCCTCTTTTTTTTCCTTCCATTTTGTTGAGCAGATATATTAGGTTACTCCTTAAGCCTATAAAATAAAAAGTGTAAAAAAAATAACCACATGGATACCATATGGAAAAATTTTATTGCTAGTTGTTATATACCTATTTTGGTTGTGTCTATACTTCATACTCATTAGCTAAATATTTATAGAGTCAAAGTCGAAAAGGACGTTTTCTGTTTGTCAACCCACGGGGGTCTGCTGGAGCCTATCCGAACATGGACAGGTCGCCAGTCCATGGCAGGGCCACGCATGACCAAACAACCACATGCACTTACACTTACTTCTATGGGCATCTTAGCGTCACCAATCAACCTAATGTACATGTTTCAGACTGTGGAAGGAAACCGGAGAACCCGGAGTAAACCCTCACAAGGATGGGGAGAACATGCAAACTCAGCACAGAAAGACCCCTGCCCGAGAATCGAACCCGTGATCTTCTTGCTGTGAGGCAATCGTGCTAACCACCACGCCACTCTAGTTGAAAATTTAAAATGATTAAGCAGATTATGGCGCTTTATGATTATGAAGTCATTTACTTTCAGTGAATCGATTAAAAATGATCCTGGTAGTATGTGCTTATTTTAGGGATAATGAAGTTAAGGAGGTCATAATGTTAAGCAGTTCAGCTTGGGCTGCTGTTTATGGTCTCACTTCCACATTGAAACACTTCTGTCGGCTTCAAAGCAGCTTTACGGTTTCAACAGGGTTCTGTATCCTGTTTGTGGGCAAAATTTCTCATGACCTGGATCTTTGCCAGAGCGTGCAATTAGATTGTCCAGTAAGAGCAAGGGAAATGGCTTTGTACAGAGTATAATCTGAATCAGGCACCACAATCGTTCCTGGGATAGCAGTCATTGCTGAAGTGTGTGGTGGAGATTCATATAGAACTTTTTTGGATTCTGATGCATCAGTCTGTTTTTATCTACAAGGAAGAATTATAATTAGCCTGTATTACCTGTTATTTCTATCTTGTATGGCGTGCCTTTAACCTATTCGGTACAGGCTTATCTGCTTTCATTTTATAGCATTTTTCTGTGCACATTAGTCATCTTACACTGGAACTTTACGTGGTTCATTTATATAATCCCTATGTCAAAGTACACAGATCAAAGTTTATGAATGTACTTTTTCTTTCACATTGTTTTAATAATCAAGAAAGGCTCTGCATTTAAAACAATCCAAATTACAATCAAAACAAGTAGTCACATACAAAAGTATATTTAAGTACGACACACTAAAATAGAAGCAAGAAGGTTTTTTCCTCTGTATAAATTTTATATTTATTTATTGGCATATTATCTAATACACATAGCATGCAAACTAAAAAATCCTCTTAATGATTTAAAAGTGAATTCGGATTAGTTGGTTTACCAAGTGTCACTAGATACACATTAATATTTCTATCTATGGTTGTTAATTACCATATTTTAAAGGAATTCACCATCACCGAAAGTTCCTGCTCTGCAGTACTGACTTTCAGATCTGACCCTTAGGTGACATCAAAAAAGATCAGTATGAATTCAGTAACATAAAACAGTACATCATTTGAAACTATCATAAAAAAGTGAGCTATGGGGCCTGTTGCATCACTGTGCTGGGTAAGAGTTCATGTTTGGAACAGAGAGTTATTCTACTCCTTTTGTATATTCCCAATGATCTGAAATTAGACTCACTGTCCCTTGACATTTATTGAAAATATGTTGC
This sequence comes from Sisor rabdophorus, assembly GCA_026260075.1. Lineage (NCBI taxonomy): Eukaryota > Metazoa > Chordata > Actinopteri > Siluriformes > Sisoridae > Sisor > Sisor rabdophorus. The sequence continues at coordinate 14,508,099 of JAOTQW010000036.1, read as the reverse complement.
CAGATAAATTCTGTTTTGACAGAGTCCAAGTGAAATATTGGGTCTTTTAGTTAATTTGAAAGCAAATTACTATTTCTAATGTATTTTCTTAGTTTAATTCTTTTACATTTCACATTACATACTGTAGATGGCAGAACTTTGAGTAGTGGTTTGCTTTTTCTCCCATCTATGACAAATCCTGGTTGTGACTAAAACAACTCCACCTTGAAAAGCACAAGGGAATCTCTGATGACATTAACTAATAAACACCCACTCTATTTCCTGTCACCTATATAATCGTTGGCCCTCCTAAGCTTCCCTCTGCCTTTGGTGCTGGTGTTTGTAATGTAACCTGAGAGTGTGTAATGGCATCAAAACATTAACCAGTATAAAGAAAAAAAATTAAAGTGATCGAAATCACGTTTGCTACACCTCCCATCCCAAAATGTTGTGTTTTAGAGCAAGACACGCCCATGGTTTTGAGTTTAAATAATAATTATTTGAACTTTTCGCATGTAATTTATAAAACAAATGTTTTGTACAGAAGGGTACAAGACCCAAATTTAAATATGCCGTAATGTATATTGAAAAATGCTAACTGCAGCCTGATAGCATTTCCATCCCACCCTCATCGTCCAAAGCCACCTTCTAAAATAACAGTGCTAAAATACAAAATATAAAAAATGGTAATACACGCTGCTGCTGTGTAATTGCGCTACTCCATTTGGTAATCTGATGGACGAGTCTGGGTTTGGTGGTTGCCAGAAGAACGGTACTTGTCTGACTGCATTGTGCCAAGTGTAAAGTTAGGTGGAGGGGGGATAATGGTGTGGGCTTGTGTTTTTTTCAGAAACGAGGTTTGGCCTCTTAGTTCCAGAAAAAGGAACTCTGAATGCTTCTGCATGCCAAGACATTTTGGACATGCTCCCAATTTTGCAGGTACAGTTTGAAGCTGGCCCCTTCTTTTTCTAACATGACTTGTGCACGGAGAAAGGTCCATAAAGATATGGGCGACAGAGTCTGATGTGAATTAATTTGACTGAAGTTGACAGTGAACTTGACCGTTCTGACCTCAACCCGATAGAATACCTTTGGGATGAATTAAAGCAGAGACCGAGAGCCAGGCCTTCTCGTCCAACATTATGTCCACAGTGTGTAACATAACAAATGTGCTTCCGGAAGAATGGTCAACATTTCCCATAAACACACCTAAACCTTCCCAGAAGTGCTAAATCTGTTATAGCTGCAAAGGGTGGACTGACGTCATATTGAACCATATGAATTGGGAATGGGATGTCACTTAATTTCATATGCGAGTCAAGGCAGGTGAGCCATATAAGTTTGGCCATACGTTGTATATATACACACATTTCGATTCGGAAAACCGAAATTTGTTGTCCACCCTTCTGTAAGGAAAGGATATCGCACTTTGTCTTCTTTCTCCGTGTCTGCAGATGAGCCTTGGAAAACGCAAGAACAAGACAAGGCACAGCAAAGTCCAGATACCTTGTATGTAACAGCAGATATGGTTTTACACCTCCAAAATTTGGTGAGATTACTCACAAATGAAAAAAAAAAACACAAAATAACTGTCATCCTTGGCCTGGGGCTCCATGCAAGAACTCACCTCAATTTTTATAAAAATGGTAAGTAATCAGCCAAGACTGACCTGGAAAGATATTGTCAATGAACTCGAGACCTGTGGAACCATAGTCACTAAAACAAATCAATCAGTAACTCACTTATGCCTATTTAAGTTTGCCCATAAACTGAAGGAGTTGTGGTCGAATAAGATCAGGACCAGCAATTTGGCATCAACTCCATACCCACCGTCAAATATAGAGTTAAAAACATTATGCACTGATGGTGTTTTGCACTGATAATGTTTTGCTGCTTGATGGCAGTTTAACTTAATAGTGTCAAAGGGACAATAGACGGGTAGACTATGTGCCAAATTGAATCTTCGGTGAGACCTTTTTCCCTCAGCAACAACATTGAAAACGAGTCCTAGATAAGTATTCCGGCATAAAAATGACCTGAATGACACATTACCCAGTTTCGCCTAGTTGGTCTCTAGACTATAATCCTGCGGTCAAGTTGCCAAATGTCAGCCTTGAAAAAGAGTGGGACAAAATGTGTGCAAACCAGATCGCCAACTACAAGAAATGTAAAAAAAAGTTAAAATACTTAGTTTACTCATTTAAGTGGAAATCAATGTAAAACTTTTTTTGTTATCTTTCTTCCTGTTTTTGTTGTTAGTTTGTCTTACACTGTTAGAATAAAACATTTTAAGGGGTAATGCTAGCTTAAAAAGTTAAGGTGCTGAGTTTTTTATCTTGAACCTGAGTTCAAGCCCCACCACTGCTAAAGAAGACCAGGAAGACCTGTGTTTAAGCTACATCACTGCCACAATTGCCACTGTCCTTGAGCAAGACCATTAATCCTTCCTGCTCCTGGTGCACTGTACCATAGCTGACCCTGTGCTCCACAACCAATGTGGAATATTAAAAGTAAAAGCACTTCACTATATGTTGTACGATGAATAATTAGTTATTTCACAAATAAAATTGCAATTTAATTCTGGAGTGTATACAAAGTGATTTGTACCCCAATTTACTCAATAAATGTTGTATTATATGTTAAGTTTAAAAAAAAAAAGGAGTTGATTCAACCATTCATTAAAATGAATAACTTTAAAGTAGTTGCTAGGTAAGGTGGTGTGGTGATGTAGTGGTTAGCACGGAAGGTCCTGTGTTCGATTTCCAGGCAAGGGAAGTCTTACTGCGGTTGCATGATCTTGTGTGTAGTTTTAACTATTTTTAACTTCTGTGCATGTTCTTCCCGTGCTTGCCTGGGTTTACTTCTGGTACTCCAGTTTCTTCCCACAGTCCAAAAACATGTACATAAGGTTGATTGCTGAGTCTAAATTGCTATCTGCACTGGTATAGGTTCTAACATACCCTTGTGACTCAAATTTGGTAATAAGTGGGCATAGAAGATGAATGAGGGAATAGGTAAATAGGTGTCTTTTCGAGTGGAGTTTGCATGTTCTTTCTGCACTTGGATGGGTGTTCTCTGGGCTTCCTGGTTTTCTCTGACAGTCCAAAAACATGCACATTAGGTTGATTGGTGACTCTAAATTGCCCATAGGAGTAAATGTGAGTGTGTATGTGAGATGAACTGGCAACCTGTCCAGGGTGTACCCCTGCCTTTTGCCCTATGTTTGCTAGGATGGGCTGCAGCAGACCCCCATGACCCCGAGGTAGGGAATAAGTGGGTATAGAAGACGAATGAATGAATGAATGGACTTTTTTTGTAAAGGTTGTGGTGTCATTGTTCATTAAATTCATGGTAAGCTATTTATTTTTAACTAGTAAGTAACTTGCTGTTAGGACATCGCTTAACTGCTTGTCTGCCGCTGCCTGAATGAGAGATGCCCTTACTGGAGTTGGGTGATCACAAGTAGCAGACAATGAAGAATTACGTCTTTGCAAACACTTTATCTCAGTTCTGTAAAAACGACTTAATTTCGGTGGCATAACCGAGGCATACTTACTGATATCAGTGTATCAGCGAATGCCTCATAAATCAGTTAGCACACATTATATACCGGTCTGGCTTCAATATTAGTTACTAATAATGTTATGACAAAGTTACATAAAAATTATTTTAAAAAGTTTTTTCCTATTATTTGCATAAATTTATTATATATTATTAGCTGGGTTTTGGCTTTCAACTTTAAACATTGAAAGCTTTTTTAAACATCCTTATAGAATTTACAAGACAGACCAAAGAAAAGTAAAAAAATATGTTCTATTAAGTCATTTTTTGTTATGTATGTGTGGCCGTGTTTATGTGTGTGTGTGTGTGTTTATATAGGCATCATATCCAAGTGCATGCCACCTCAGGCCAGCTGGAAACATTTACTCTCTGATATACAGGCATGTCTTGAGTGCAGATTCAAACTGTGAAAAGAAAGCTCCTTCTGTTTTCCTGTCGTTGACAATCACTTCCTGACTGCAAGCTGAACCACTGTAAATTTATCGCCTTTTTTCTTTTTGATTGATCTAATGGTTTTTAGGGCAAAGAAGCAATATGAAAAGTAAAAATTGTGGGGAACACTGAAACAATTGTGTGTAATATAGACAATAAGCATAATAAGGATAAATTGCTTATAACTCAATGTATATGCCCTTTGGGCTAGTCATATCATGTGGTGAAAACACCAGGATTTGCCTTCAGATGGGTTTTTGCTCATCAAAGGACCCAATCAACTTGATGGTCGTTGGTGGGGGCAAGTAGGATTAGCTCTATACCCAGTGGCGTCTGCATTGTGTCATTTCCCAAACCTGTGGAAATGGGGAACACATTAGAAAACCAAAGTGATTCTCATACATCCTGGGAACATCTGGGTGCATTGCTTATTATGCCATAACTCAAAGAATGGAGCCATTGTTTCAGCCAATTACAACTATATACTGCCAAACATATCCTGCAGCAGAGGGAACAGTCTGTAGATAGTGTTGTGGTAGTAATTTGCATGTTTTTTTAATGAAAAGGCTCTTATGTTGCTATTGAAAGCACAACACGTCTCATGCAGTCTGCTCCTAATCACCCCATATATACACTTCTGGAGGGGATCCACTGACATCCACAGACATGGAAAGCCATAATGAATGTGATATTATAGACAGGATAAGATTACCTGACAATTATAAACAGAAAGAAGAAGGCAAAATGACAAATTTGTGGATTTTAGATGAGATACAGTGATAAACAATTATTCAATTCCCTGGCGATTTTGTACTGACAAAAATTATATATTTTTTAAAAACTAGGTTTATTTCCCCAGTGGGAGACCGAAGCTTAATTTTTGGTCTGATCTGTCTGCAACATTTTCACGTTTTTCTCTGAATGATTTAGATATAAAGCTGCATATTAGCACAGTTGCCTCACAGCAAGAAAGTGCTGGGCTTGATTTGTGGCTGAAGCGCTTGCTTGGCTTTCCTCTAGGTACTTCACATTCCAAAACATGTACATTAGGTTGCTTGGTGATTAGAATTTGCCCATAGGAGTGAACGTGTGTGTGTGTGTGTGTGTGTGTAATGTGTGATGGACTGGCGACCTGTCCAGAGTGTATCTTTACATATCACCCTATGTGTGCTGGGATAGGCCCCAGCAGACCTCTGTGACCCTAAGTTAGAGAACAAACGGGTGTAGAAGATGAATGAATTTGGGCCTGGTCATCCTCAAGCATAGCAATCTTGTGAGCATTGCAATATTTTAGTCCTTTATGCCATAGTTCTGATCCCAGACCTAGGGAGATCTTTTGTTATTTTGTTATAGATAGTTATTTTGTGTTTCTTTTATTTGCAAATCATCATACTAACTGTTGTGACCCTCCCACCAAGGTGCTCAGTATTGGTCTTTTGTCTTAAAACCCACTCTAGCCTTGTAATAGCCTACAATCTTTGGTCTTGGCCATTTTGAAAAGCTTGTAATTATTTTTATTTTTTATATGTAATTTATCTTTTTTAAACTGGTGTCTTTTATGCAGGCAACCAACTGAGATTAGGAGCACAAAATTACCTTGAAGGCCCAATGGAGGGGAAACAACAAGACTTTTGCTTTCTACTTTGTAGCTCTATGTTTGATTTTGTTGTCTGTGTATAGTTGTATTTTCCCATTTTGCAATTGGTTAATTGTACCTTCATTGTTCAGATGTTTCTTGTTCAATTAATAGATATATTTATGTATAAACGGTATTACTAAACTTTTTATTGAGTAAAGCAAAACTAGCCAGTGCGGACTGCTCAGTTGGTCCCATTATCTCGCTGGGATTTTGGAGCTTTCTGTTTATATCAGAACAGCAATTGATTCACTGGTTGTTTTCAAAAATTGAGTAAAGGCCACTTTTCCTAAAACACTTAGTCGTAGCACCTCATTCTCTGTTCGAGTTGCAGCATGAGCAGCATTTAAAAAAGTTGCAGTTGGTTGATATCAAAGAAAGCGGGAAATTGGTGGGCAGGAGTTAGCAGGAGATCAAATTGAGAATAGGAAGCGCTAAAAGTCAGATTTTAGTTCAAGAGAGTTTACACTATTGCTGAAGCATTGAGGTGAGAAAATTAGAACAGCATGGTGCTCCAAGTTCTTTAGATGTTTCTACACATTTGCCTGTGAGCTGTCTGGGATTACCTGTGTGCTGATGCATTTCCCTGAATCATGACCTCAGTAATAGGTGGAACACCCTGTTAGTAGTTGTAACATTTTTTCCATGCCCGATTGGGTTATTTTATAAAAACTTAAGACTGTAATTAGTCACACCCTGTCCAGGTTGCCCCCTATCCTTTATCCAAAGGACCCTGGCTTCAGGGTCACTGTGTAGGATAATGTACAGAATGAACTGATGGATGTTATTATGCCTAGTCTAAAGTTCCATATATGCTTTAAAGGATCTGCAAGCATTTATTATTATCCACAAAACAATTTGTACTATGGATTTACTGATGGTTGATATAAATGGCTTCTTAATTAAATAAATAAAAGACATAATTGTTCTTGATTATCTGCATCATGTTAGTTCGCTTTGTACAATGTGAATGATTTGATCTCCTAAATCAATACAGTGTGCAGCCTAACCCTGGTTGTCATTAATCATTTTGATCTACGTGGTTAAAATATGGACATTGCTGGAACTCTTTTCAGAAAGAGCCAGAGAAAACACCAGGGTGTATCCCTGTAGTAGAATGATGTTTAGGGCGTTCTGTCTAGGAAAGTCTGCAATCCAATATTTAAAAAATGCAGCATGTTGCCATCATATTCCAGTATCCAATAATAATTATTGTTAACAGCCCACATGAGATCACCGAGTGGCCGCCTTTCCCAGTGGGATGTTCATGACGCTGGCATAGAACACACAACAGGCCACTGGTCTACGGGTGAACATTTCTACCAACTGCACCCTCTGAAATGTCAGACTATGATGTGTTTCCATTAAGCAAGCAAGCCAGACATGAAAGTGGTTTTGTTGGTGGTATAATGTGTTTGGGTGGGCCATGGATTTTATGCACCTGTGTTATCCATGGTGGTCAGACAGTCATGTTATTATGAGTATATAAATCATCATTAGGTTTGGTTTCATAGTTTTAATGTCAAAAGGCAGAGAACATGACTAAAATTAATATCAATACAGAATAAAAATGTATTTTGCTTCTACTTGTTACCACATATATTTTCTAAAAATACACTTGCTATATAAAACAGTGACTGGCTAGATTAACACACATTTATATTAAAGAAGTATAAATTAAACAAAATAAAATCTTTATCCGTGGAGCAACACTGCCAAGATTAAAGATGCACATGCAAAACATAAAATCTACTGTAAACATACATGATATTTTTAAAAATGTTCACACTGTACCCCAGGGCAGCTTTAAGAGCAACATAGACAGACAACACAAGTGATTTAATCTACTGTGTACAGGTTGTGTTGTTTAGGGTCTGCTTTCAGTTTGGGGTCATCACATGGATCATCTGATACACATTTGATTTGGCACAGATTTTATTCTGTATAATTAAATATGATGCTACTCACTCATTTTACTAAGTTGTGGGAATAGCAGTTAGACTTAACCCTGTAGTGGCTAAAATTGGTTTATTAATCAGCCTCTGTAAACTTTAGCTACAGGAGTCCAGGATTCTTAGCTACTAGAACACTTATGTTTTTGTGACATTGTCTTAAAAACATCATAACTTTACCCAGTATGCCGTTAAATGTTAATCGGTTTTTTTTATTAAGTTAGGGTGTAGCAAATCATTAAATTATTTCGCTATTTATTGTTCATATTTTGGTGACACCGTGGTGTAGTGGTTAGCATGGTTGCCACAGCAAAAAGGTCCTGTATTCGATTCCCAGACAAGGGAGTTAGAATGTTCCTCCCCTGCTTGCATAGGTTTACTCTGGGTACCCTTTTTTCCTCTCAGAAATGTATGTTAGGTTTGGTGGTAATTAATTGGACCTAGGAGTGAGTGTGTGCTTGTGTGTGTTGTTTCTATATGTGTTACCCTGCGATAGACTGGCAACCTGTCCAGGGTGTAACCTTGGCTTTTGCCTTGTGTTTCACCCATTGCTGGGAATTTGTTCATTCAGTCACAGTAGTATTAGAATTAATGCTAGTTGAGTAAACTGGAGTGCTTTCCAGTTCATCTTAAATGGGTTCAATGGGGGTCAGGGCTATGTCTTCAAAGAGCTTAGAGGCATTGTCATGTTGGAACAGTGTTAGGGTAACTTCTTGGTTTCACTGAACAGAAATCATTATTCTAAAACATACAATATAGAGACATTCTAAACAATTGCATGCTTATGTGGGCAGGGTGTCCTCAGACAACTAAGTAAATCTTTGGACGACAAATAAAGATGATTAGAAGCAATTCTCAGGAAGTTAGAAGTGTTACCTTTATTGTATGTATATATATATATATATATATATATATATATATATGTATATAGATATAGATATAGATATATATAT
>JAOTQW010000036.1:14485279-14499525 GCA_026260075.1 Sisor rabdophorus | reverse complement strand
ATATAGATATAGATATAGATATAGATATATAGATATATATAATGCAAGCAAAAAGTTTACAAGTTTCCTTAAGCTGTATGTACATCACTATTTAGAACATCACAGACTAACGATAGCATATTTACAGGTTAAAACATTTAAACCATGAAAGCACTTGGTTAAAGCAGATTCCTTTATAACTTTGACTTTTATTCCAGATATGTTAGTTTTTACAGGCTACACAAAACAAACTAAATTCTGTGTACTCTAAAGGGGGCTGGAATGGTTACCCCCCACAAGGACATCTGCCTCCACTCTTCAACCTTAAAATCTCTGCAATAGGACATGTATGTCATTAGGTGAAAATGAGTTTGAAAGGAGGCTGGAGGGCATGTAATGCTGCTCAATGGTGTTTCACATTTCCCCTACAGTTAGCTCTTACTTTGATATTCTGAACTAGTTATTGAAGACCCACCTGGCAGGGATTTGAAGCAGTGTGAGATTTAAGCCAAGAACATTGACTTCCAGGCCTTTAAGCAGACATGAACTATGAAATGAAAACATTTATTTTGTGGGGAAATAATCTATTGGGTTCATCATATTATATATTTCAGATTCTGTTTTAAAGTCATTCTCAGGCTTTTATATACTTTGGGATTGCCAGTATACATGTGATTGTATATACTATGTGTGTATATACTAATGAAGTATATAAACCTCATTGGAACATCAATGCACCAGGAAAAAATATATCTACCTAATTAGCCAATTATGGAGTAGCTGTGCAATGTAGATATATATCAGGAATTTCAGTTCATGTTTACATTGAGCATTAGCATGGAAAAAAAAATTTTTATTACCATTACATGCTTGTTGGTCTCAAAAGGACTGGTCTGAGAATTTTAAAAACTGCTGATTTCCTTAGATCTTACACAAAGTGATCTCTAATGTTATGAATAACAAAAAAACATCCAGTGAGTGGCAGTTCTTCAGGCAAAAATGTCTTACTGATGAGAGAGGTCAAAGTACAATGACCAGACTGGTTCCAGCTGACAGGACGGCAATGGTGATATAACAAAAACAGTGGTAACAATGTTGGTGAGCTGACACATAATGCATCAAACTCTTAGGTGGGTGGGCTACAACAGAAGACCAAATCAGGCTACAATGTGCACAACCTGGCTGGAAGTGTATAAGTAACTTGATGGCCATTGTAGATTTACTGGTCTGCATGCAAATTTTTATCTGTCGTCTTCAGTTTTTCTGATTCACTTATGCAAGTGAATCTAGTTTGTTTAATTTAAACATAATTATGCAAATCAAATCAACAAATGAACTAATGATTACTTCCTAGTTAAAGGCTACTGTGTTTTAATTATTGCTAATCTCTGTTTTAAACACGTATAGTATCTACATTTGCTTTATGGTTAATTTGGAGCCGATAACATGTTTGCTTAAAACGCCTAATAGGATGGCATGTCGCAATCTTTCTGATTTAGAGGCTGTGAAACCTCACTGTGGAGGAGCAGAGTGTATATTTAACCTTATTTTCCTGTGGTGGGTCATGTGATTGTCTGCAAGCCAGACTCTAGCTGTCACACTGTAGGCTCTCCCGTGGGTTAACCTGTAGACCTTTCCTAGCAGGGTTTGTTATCATAGAGAGTGGTTAATTTCCTCTCACTGAGGATATCCTCCAGGATAATTTTGTATGCAAAGCTCTGCATTTGTGTTTAATTTTATTATTTGCTAAAAACTAAAAGCTTGATTCCCTATATATTTACAATTTCATTTTTAATATTATCTAATATAATACAATAACCATATCTTAAATAGCTACATCGTAATCAGGTTTTTGCTAAAAAAAAAGTACACTTTGCAGATGATGTAGTATTTTTAGCTTGATAAAGAAGTAAAAGAAGTTATCTGTATCCTGTAACGAATCCCACTGTTCATAAATGCCATACCGGAATTTCAAATGCGATTATCTGTTGATTAAACCTCTTGCTGTTACTGAACTAACAAGACATATTGTTTCTTGCTGCTTTTTATTAAGACTGGAAATCCTTCTTGTTGAATGTTTTTCCTTAAATGTTGTCTCAGCTATAATTAAATTATTTTGCTGATGTAGAAGCTAAAGCTTTCACTTCTTGGCAAAGATCAGCCATGATTCCACAAAATCATCTGCCAGGCCACAAAAACTAAGTTGGTAACTTCTTGACACTGCAGTTTTTAAGTGACTTGAGCAACAGAATGCTGAACTAAAGGACGTCAGAGAAACATACAAACAAAGATGTTTAGATCATGACAGGGGAAAATGACTTTATGAGTTGTGCAGTAACTAGATTGAATTTAAATCCTCATGCTATCAAGAAAAAGGCTTAGAGGTACAATAACATGACCATTACTAAGAGAATAGTTTTCAGTTATTCTATAATAACCCAGTAAAAGAATCATGAAATATGACATAAGTTGTGCATATTGGACGTGTAATGAGTCTTACTAATAGACAATAAATACAATCACATAACACCAACAGTTTATTATTCTGCTAATTTCCTGCTTTTTTTTCTTAAACCTAAATGACATCCCTGTCTCAGTAGTAACTACATTCAAGGGTGATTAACTACCAACAAAGCCACATGTTGGCAATAATTGAAAACTATATATTAAAGATTTTTAAATGTGCTATTGTGGTCATATTACATTTGTCCATATAAAGTCTGAAGCCTGCATTTTGGCCAAAGCCATGATTTCACAAACTCATTTGCCAAACCACTAAGAATGCAGTCTGCAATTACATTCCCTTCGGTGCAGCAGTTTTTTAGTGGCTTTGTAGGAATTACTTATAATCCTAATAGGGGTTTTATGCCTGGGATGTAATGTGTAAATAACTAAAATATTTGTGTGTCATGCTGACATCTTCATTGCTAAAGAACCATGTGTTTATATTGTTTTTACCAAATGAATTTTGGTATGAAAAAAATTTTTCTTTGCCAGTTGTCAAGTTATCTATGCCAACAAGCATGGCAGAGTATCCAATCAGATTATGTTGATGGGACCACAGTTGAAGAATGAGTTTGTTTTGGATCTTAGCCCACTCTTATCCTTGTGTCCCTCTTGCCTATATTGATCTATTTTGTACAATATTTACCAATCTTTAAGGATAAAGGTAAGCTCATGTGGCATAGTGACAATTCTGTTTAATTCATAAAACATATAATATGTATAATATAAGACACCACAGGATTTAATGTTTAAATCCTGGCCAACACTTTTAACTCCCAACCAATTTCTTACCCCACAGCTAGTAAAAAAAGAACCAAGGTTTCAACACAGACCCATAGGAGTGTTCTGCTTTGCGCATAGATTCTGTGTGTGTGTGTGTTTTACATCATACACTTTCCCTTTAGGTAAATCTAATTAAAGGCTCCCCAGCGACCTGGACTAGTTCACTGAAAAGTGACTGACGGAGTTATGCAGCTGATTTATGGAAATAAAGTAAACAGAAGTCTTAATGATCAGACTTTATTATACATCTCTTTTGGGCAGGCTTAGTGCTTAGTTTATTAGTTAAACCCTTCACCAGGGTATGACTTATTTCAGATTAAATTGATATTTTTTTCTTAGTGGTAAGAATATGGTGAGAAGTACATGCCTAAATCTCCCTTCAAATTTCATTATGGATTTGGCATAGGGGTGTAACAGTGAATTTTATTATTTTTAATACCATGAAATACCTCACATATGCTCATATCTTCTATAGGTAGAATAATTTGGGGGGTCTTTTGTGTAAACCAGTGTGAACTAGTAAACTACAAATGTATACATTTTTCAAGCTCATTTCCTATGTGTGCCTGGAGGTGGGGTGCCGAGGGTGGTAGTGGGGGGTGTTAATATCTGATTTTAAAAATGTGTTTTACTTGTCCATTGGTCTCATAACTATGGAAATTAACATAAAGTCTACTATTTAAAAAAAATAAAATAAGTTTTACAATTTTGCAATTTGAGCATCATGTTGCATTTCAAGCTTCTAAAATTGGCTAATTCGATTCGACTGGAAAATCTGATTTGACTGAATTAATTTACGTTAGATTCAATTAGATAAAAAATGATTTCTTCTGAGAAAACTGTATGGTGTTCAGAATCACAAAACTTTATTGAGTCCCTCAAGGAAATTAAATTACAGTTAAGTTACAGCTCACAATAGAATCTTAACCCTCCAATATGCAAAAGATGTGCATTAGAACTATATTATTTAAATAATTTTAATATATTTCTTCATTCATTCATCTTCTATACCTGCTTATTCCCGAACTTGAGGTCACAGGGGTCTGCTGGAGCCTATCGCAGTGCACATAGGGCTAAAGGACAGGTCACCAGTCCATCGCAGGGCCACACACTAAAACACAACCACACACACTCACACATTCACTACTATGGGCAATTTAGAAACACCAATCAACCTAATGCACATGGTTTTTTTGACCATGGCAACCACTACGCCACCACGCCAGTCAATAATAATATAAATAATAACAATTCTTAAACCATACCAAGCAAAACAAACAAAAATATTATTTTATGTTTTCTTTTTTGCTTTAGACAGTAATCCTTAAATCATGCTGGTTGAGTTTTTCTGAGACACCTTGGCTATGGTTTTCTCTAATGAGAGACAGCTAGTTTTACATGTAGTGTGGATCAGAAGATCATGCAGACGCTGAGACAATTAATTTCACCCTGGGAATCTTAGTAGGAGATCATTTTGTTGCAGTCTTCAAACTGCCTTATCTCAGCAAGCAATCAGACCTCCTACACACCTTTTGGCTTCCCCTGCCTGCTGAGAGTAAATACCATCAGCCACCTTCCCACTGTCACACCAGCGCCTGTACTAACATACAACCCATTTGGTCAAGCAGGTCACATGACTGTCTTACTCACTCACTTTAACACTCGGTGCTGTGCTCTACGTCACACGCCATGGCTGGCCTGTCTGTCAATCACTTTCCTTTAAAATGCAGCTGGTTAGGGAAAGTATCACACATGCTGCTTCTGTTTGGACCTGCTTTATTTTATAGATTGCCTTTATACCTCTTGTTAAATACACATTAAATACATGTTACATAAAAGCAGGTATAACCAGGAGTAGATCCCTGCGGAAAAGCACTGTACAGCAGTTTTTTAAATCTAAAAAAATTACAGTATATGGGCCTTTGCCAGCAGTCTGGACAGAGGACATGTAGGACTCACAACCTGTTTTTCTGTCAAAAAAATCCTGATATTAAGTTTCTTTGGTTAAGTTTACTTAGCACAAAGAAAAAAAAGTAAAAGTAAGAGCCAAACATATGGCAATAATAATATTAACAGCGGAACAGTACAGAAAAAAAGGAATAAAATGGTGGAAGCTGTGGCAGAAGTTGCCACACAAAAACTTTATAAATTATATTTAGTCAGATACTTCTGGTGCCACATATGGTGACTATTAACAGCAAACCAGTTGGGATTTAGAGCCAGGTAAATGATCTCATACTGTATGAAATCAGCCTGTGGAAATTCTGTACCTTTGGATGTTAGCAGTGTTTCTCCTTTTGCAGTACATATCAATACTGTTGTTACATTAAAATGTATAAAATGTATATGTTTGGGTTGTGTAAAGCAGAAGCATTTATACTGAAGTTAATAAACATTTAAATGCATAATATCCTTCATATTCAGCTCCAGCCTACACTAAAACCTCAGAGCATATCCTGTTTAATGTATATGATCTTATAAGTGCATGGCGACACTCAACACTGCATGTTTTAAACGATGAAATACAGCTAGAAATTGAATGCTGCATAAATAAATGACCCCCCCCACCGCTATCAGGTTATCAGACATAATTCCCCATTCATCCAGTTCCCTCTTTATAGCCAGATGTCTACTTTAAAAATAGACCAGAAAACAAATATGTTCATTTTAATAGCTGAAGGTTTTCTATGTTTGCCAGAAAAGAGTTAGGTAACATTTTTTTTTAAATTGTCAAACCACAAAATGAATACACAAAAAAAATCGAAGGCCAGTGCAGATATATTTTTTATTATATTTGCTCGCTTACACTGTTTCCGCATTGTTGAAAGTGGTTGAAATTCACAAGAACCAAGTTCTTTGTCAAGTATAAAACTGCCAGAAAATCAATATATTTTATTGTTACATACCTACATTCTACTAGAGGTGTACATAAAAAGTCTGTAATGTCAGTATTGCTTTTAATGATACTATATATAAATTCAATGACCCATCCAAATCCATCGCAGATCCCTAATGCTTTTAAGAGATATTTTTCAGCAGTAGGTTGTTAATGTCGGTCTTAGGGCTACATTACTGACTAGCCAGTTTGTTAAAATCTGAAGTGATCGTAAGTATTATAGGCCTGAAATGGTTGCTTATAAAATATAAAGCGATTTTAGTTTTTATCCATTCATCTTGCAATTATTAACTAACTGTGATTTTCTCAGCTATTTATATAATTTTGGTTACAAATTAAAGATCTAATGTTGCTTTTAGACATTGTTTTTAGACACACTATGAGGGTAGTAATGAATTACTTTACTTCTTTATATTTACTTTACTAAGTGTTTTGGTAACTTTTACTTTTAGAGTATATTTTCATTTAAAAAAAATTTCCTGCATTCGCTGTTCTTCCTTTGTTACTGACAACCGGTAATAAATATAAGTCTCATATTTAGTCTTACTAAAATACTTAGTTTAAATTGTTGTTGTCATGAGACTTTGGAGAGGCTGCTTCGGAGGAGGCTGCTACAAAATTCACACTTAAGTAGAGTAAAGATGTATTTTTAAGTTTCAGAGTTGAATCCTATTAATAATCATTTAATATGTGTGGACACTCTGACTTTATTGTAAAACCACATTTCACACACTGTCCGAAAATTTCCCTTTTATGCGCTTTCATGCAAGTATGACAAATGTCCTGTGAACTGACAAACAGACGTAAATGTGTTTTTGCAGTTTATGTAAATTTTCTTCATTTATCTTCTATACCCGCTCATTCCCTACTTCGGGGTCACTGAGATCTGCTGGAGCCTATCCCAGCGCACATAGAGTAAGAGGCGGGGGGTGACACCCTGGAAAGGTCACAATTCAAAAGGGTGTTTATGTAAATGTAAATTATTTAAATGTTAACTTCTGTGTTATAACAATTCACTCCAGAATATAAAGAAATAAATCGTCTCTAATATTATATCTCCTGCTGTAATTTTTCTTTTGCATCTTGTTAGAGATTTTTTTTCAATTTATCACATTATTTTTTGTTAAAGAAAACTGTATTTTTGATTATCCCTGTGATGATATAGCATTACATAGAAAACGACGTATCCAGCACACGGCTCTGCAACTCTGGTAATGATTTACACTATTTGTTTGGATTGACAGGTCCCAACTAAATGAACTCTACACAAGATTGACCTTAGGCTACACTTGGCCCCTGCACTGAAACTTCTGATCACAGTTCACTCCAAAACAATTTCCCCTGGGGAAAGTGATCTCATTCTTTGCTTAGCGTTAAAGTTATTTTAGTTGAAAACTAAGGGCTTTTCAGTTGATTCTTTAAAATGTACTTTTCCAAGAGGGAAAAGTTACTTAAACATGTGGGCCTAATTTAAAAACATGCATAGAACAAGCTCTATTTTATACACGTAAATGTGATGGCATTATTTGCCTGTGTATATTCCACAGATTCTGCATTGCTCATTTGCATAATTAAATGCTGATTTACATTTTACTTAGATTTACAGAATGAATTTTACAAACATTGAAGCCACTTCACTATATAGTTTGTTAGATATTTATAAGAAATACAAGTTCCACTTCTGCAAAATTATAGAATCATATATACCACCAATTTACAAGTTCATTAAAAAGGCCAGTGCAGATATTTATTCATTGATCTTCTATACCCGATTATTCCCTCACTGGGGTCTGACAAAAGGGGTACACTCTAGACAGGTCAGAAATACTATAAATCTAGTATTTATACTATATATAAAACCAATGGCCCATGCAAATCCTTTGCAGGTCTTTGACGTTTCTAAAAGGTATTTTGTGTTTTTAGCATTAGGTTATTAATGTCAGTCTTTACATATGTGTCAAATATGTTCTTTATTTAAAAGACATTAACTATATCTTAGGGCTACATTACTGACCAGTCAGATTGCTATTTCAAAGTGATAATCAATATTAGTCGTGACATGGTTGATAATAAAATATGAAGCGGTTTCACTTTTTATTCAGTTATCCTGCAATCATTAACTAATCATAATTTTGGTTGCAAATTAAACATCTGATATTGCTTATAGACATTGTTATATACTATATGGCTTAATGTTTTGGGCACCTACTAGTTTGGTAGTATTATCTTATTCACTGCCATATTTGGAAAGGTAACTTCTTCTTCAATGTAGGTATTTAGTTTAGTTGCTGGTACAGGTACACTTTATTGCCACCTGACCATCAGATCTATATATGGTTCCTCGCAAAACTGTCACTACAAATATGAAAGCAAGGAGTTGTCTAGAATGTTTTTTTTTATGTTGTAGTGTCACATTATTCTTTTACTTAAACAAAGAGACTTTAACATTGTTCCAGCAACTATAATTTCTCTTAATTTAATTTCTAGTTAAATTGACTAATGAGCCAATCTTTATTCTCAACAGATTTTTGCAAAAACCTGCTCATTAAGCAAAGATGTGTAGTCAAATTATCATGTAAGTAAGATCAGTCATTGTCTGTATCAATGTAGTCTCTGCCTCAGACATTACACCCTGAACATTGACTGAACGTCTAATGCATATGACAAACTAAAAATGCTTTTCAATGATTCCTAATATTGGCTTGATTAGTTGGATATACAAGATTATCATGATGCATGTGGGTTGTATGTTACAAACATTTTAAACCATAGTTTTGCAAACAAGTCTGTTTGTTAATCATATACCCTACTTCCCAATAAAAGGTTATATGTTGTCCAAAAATTACCCCAGCAGTGTTAAGGTCTTGCTATGGGACACTAAATTCAGTCCAATCTTTTTTTATGTGTGCATGTTAAATACATAATCATATGTCTATGAACTTGCTAAGTTGTGCAACTGCCTCATTTTACCAACAATTATCATTTTTAACAGAAGTATTACACACAAATGAACAAGTTAATATATAATTTTTATTTTAAATTGCATACTTGTTTTCTGCAACCCTATATACATACAGACATGATAGGTCTGCATCCTAGTGACAAAAGGTACTGTCATTCTATATGATTTGATCGCAGACAAAAATTTGGCACTAGTAAAGATTTTAAAAACTGTCATGTCTCTGATATAAGTCAACTTCTATGTCTGGAAAAAAATGAGCAGGTGGCTTTGAGTATAGTGAGCAGTGCAGGATTGCAGGAGACTTTGGTGAAGGTAAACTAAGGGATAAATAAAGAATTAAATGTGCTTAGCGTTAATAATGGCTTCTGAGTGGGAGTAATATTTGAGCGGGTGACTAAAGCTTGTTTAAGCATGCACTGAAAGAACATGCTGTTGTGGTTGGCCCAAAAGAAACCACACTGTTACTCAAGTAGTTCTCCACCTTGTTGTTCATATTCTCCATTTCTCCATCATCATGTCTTGTCCACCCTTATTCCATGTCACTTCATCTGTTTCTTTTCCGAGCCTCCCTTCTTCACTCAACCAAGGAAAGACATTAACACAACTGTTGCCTGCTTCTCTAGGAAATTGAAATGTCAATTTGTGCAATAAAAATAATGCAAAGGTGTTTTTTTACCTCCAGTGTTGCTACATAATTAATTAACTGTACTGTATTATATATTTATTCGTTAATTCATTTATTTTTTATACCTGCTTAGTCTGAGTCTGTTAGTCTGTTAGTCTGAGTCACAGGGTCTGAAGCCTATTCCAGCGCATACAGAGCGAAAAGCTGGACAGGTCGCCACACATAGACGAACAACTATACATACTCACACACTCCTATGGATAATTTAGGGTCACCCATGAGCCTAATGTAAATGTTTTTTGCCCCTTGCAAGCACGGGGAGAACTCCACACAGAAAGACTTGGGAATCGAACCCAGGACCTTCTTGCTGTGTGGCGACAGTGATAACCAGTACACCACTGTGCCACCCTTATACTGTATTATATTCATTTGTTTTATAGATTAAAAAATGTATTGCCATTCAGAAATATAATCTGTGCCCAATTAACAAATTAAAACTAAATCATTAGGGTGAATTCTAAAATTGGTGGTAATAATATAAAAGTCTTGTGACCCTTTTCATCATAGACTGTTCTTTTCTAGTGGTGTTTAAGGCTGCAACAGGCCACAGGACATTTTAGAAACTATTACGAATTTGAAGTACTTGAGACCCATAGGAAAGCACAGGTAGCATTAGCTATTAGGTTGTGTAGGATTCATAGAGGGGTTTTGGGATTATTTAAAAAAAAGTTTCTACTATTTTGTCTTCTTTTGCTGTCTGTGCTATTGAGCACATACGGCCACAGGAGCAACATAAGAAATAAAACCACGTCAACCAAATAACTAACAGCCCTTAAGCCAATAAACTTGCAACTGTTTTCTATTAACGCCACCACATGTAATTGAAAATAAAACACTGTCTAATGTCAGTGTACACATTGTAAACATGTCTATGATCTGAAAACAATGTTTATTCATTTTGTTTTGGTTTGTGTATGCACTGTAAATTCAATTAATAAATGTTATTAGTACGATTTTTATTTAGTCAAAGGGATATTTCATTAGTATACACCACAATTTGAGTCTTATTGGTGATGTAAGGCAATGTAAGATGTCAATAATATCATGTGAGTTGGTTGTCTCAGTAGTCTGTTTCTGATATGTGTTCCTTTCTTTGTCTTTTTCTTAACTAAAGCCCAGTGTAATAATTGCCTTAGGTTCATGTTCTGGATCATTCCAGAAGTACTAGTACTAAGGGGAGAGTTGTTATGCTTTCAATATCCGGGAAATAAATAAAAAGCTTTTCAAATAAAAAACAGCTACAAAGGAAGAGACTTTGGGGTATTGTGGCTGTGTATGGCAGACAAAGAAAGAACGCGAAATATAGAGATGCAGATGTTCCAATTGATAATGTGTGTCTTGATGGTTTTTAACCCTTTTTTTAAAATCAATCCTTCAAGAACATGAGCGTGCATGATTTAGAAAGATAGCAACTGTATATACTTTGTATAACCACGAAATATTGGAACATGTTCTTAATTTTCCTGTGTTGTGTGTAAATTATTACCATTTCCAGCTCTATATCAAAGACTTAATTAATAACGAGTGTCAAAATTTCTGCGAATATTTTAATATAATTGAAACATAATTGTTTAGATAAATAAAAAGATTAATAATAAATATATCCATCTTTACATCATATAGGGCAGCGCGGTAGCGTAGTGGTTAGCACGGTAGCCTGAGAAAAAGAAGGTCCTGGGTTCGAATCCCGGGCACGGGGTCTTTAACTGCAGAGTTTGCATGTTCTCCCCGCGCTTGTAGTGTGTGTGACCTCCACATGTCTGTATGACCTCCTTACAGTGCCTGGGCATGCTTTTGATGAGGTGGTGTATGGTCTCCTAAGGTATCTTCCTTTCACCTGACTAATGCATCCGCCAACTCTTGGACAGTCTGTGGTACAATGTGGCGTTGGTAAATGGAGAAAGACATGATGTCCCAGATGTGCTCAATTGGATTCAGGTCTGGGGAATGGGCGGGCCGGTCCATAGCATCAGTGCCTTCATCTTGCAGGAACTGCTGACACACTCCAGCCACATGGGGTCCATTGTCTTGCATAGAATGAACCCAGGGGCAACCGCTCTGGCATATGGTCTCACAAGCGGTATCTTTTATCTGTGAACACAACAGAGCGCCAGAAGCGAATTTGCCAATTTTGGTGTTTTCTGCAAATGCCAAACGTCCTGCACAGTGTTGGGCTGTAAACACCCTACCTGTGGACATCGGACCCTCATACCACCTTCATGGAGTCTGACCATTTAAGCAGATACATGCACATTTGTGGCCTGCTGGTGGTCATTTTGCAGGGCTCTGGCAGTGCTCTCCCTGTTCCTTCTTTTTCAAAGGCGGAGGTAGTGGTCCTGCTGCTGGGTTGTTGCTCTCCTATGGCCTCCTCTATGTCTCCTGATGTACTGGCCTGTCTCTATACGCTGGACACTACGCTGACAGACACAGCAAACCTTCTTGCCCCAGAATGCATTACCTGAGCCACATGTGTTTGTTGTAGACTCTGTCTCATGCTACCACTAGAGTAAAAGCAGCACCAGCATTTAAAAGTGACCAAAACATCAGACAGAAAGAATAGGAACTTAGAAGTGGTCTGTGGTCACCACCTGCAGAACCACTCCTTTACTGGGGTGTCTTGCTAATGGCCTATAATTGTCTATACTATTTGCACAACAGCCTGTAAAATTAATTGTCAATCTGTGTTGCTTCCTAAGTGGGCAGTTAAGGGTTATGATTGACTTTTGAATTGAAGCTACATTATACTGGGGTTTGATTTACATTGTGGCCCAGAACCATGACACATTATAAAGCTCACTGCTTGCACTGCTATCAGCTCACCATTTTTGTTTTCTCTCTTAATATTCCTTCATACACACACAAACTTATAATTGGGCAGCTAGGTTGCTGATGTTAAACACCCATGATGTAATGCTTTTTAATCCTCAGAACAGATTGTAAATTTACATTTACAGCATTTGGCAGACGCTCTTATCCAGAGCAACGTACAAAAGTGCTTCAAAAGTGCTTTAGATTGTACTTGTGCTTTGTACCAAACCTAAATAATGTGTTCCCAAGTGTTATGTGCAGTATGAATTCTAAATGGGAATTGAAGTTTTCTCGTTAAGTCTAAATATATGCTTTAAGTTAGGTTTTTTTAGAATAGAATAGATAGCTATTCTATTATAACCTACACAACGTTTCACAAGGCGGTGCTCTCTATATGTATGAGTGAGCATGTCGTTTACTGTATATGTGTATTTCTAAATTTACTATCGATTCCCTGATGCTTTAAATCCCTTTACAGTAGGGGGTAAGACAAACAGAAATCCATTTTCCCTTTCTCTTGTTTGGATTGGCGGTATCAGCCACCCACAGTGCTGCACACTCACACCCCTCTCCACTCATTGGCTGAGCTGTTTCTGCAGGCTGTGGTGGTTGACACTGTAATGCATTTTGGGGCTCCTGGGAAAATGTCTGTACAGTTAAAGCACAGTAATACTGTAATCTTACTGCAGAGATTTGGCAAACGGAAAGTTGCATATGTCTCCAGACCCTTACGTTAGTGTCAGTCAGCACTACAGAAAGTCTGGATCATGGATCAGGGATATGATGTTTGCTATTACATGTGTGTGTATGAATGAGAGATATGGAGAGAGTTGCAAGGGATACAAACAAAGTTTGTGTATGCAAATTAAGCAAGACAATAAATCTAATTACAGTTCAAACCTTTTAACACATGTCAAGCGCAAGAAATCCTTCCTCTCTGCAAGTCAAACAAGTCAAAATGAAAAACAGTCATTGTATTTGTGCTAAGGCCCACAATCAAGCAGTTACATGCATCACGGAAATCTCTAGGTAAAGCTGGAGAATTCAGAGAATCTTGTCAGCTGGGTTTTCTACAATTTTGACTAAAACCTGCTTTTCCATGAACACCAAGCAGGAATCCTGCCACTGAGAAAGAGGCAAGATCAACAAACTTTGTGATACTGTGTGCCTTTATGTGTGTGTGTGCATTGAATGTGTGTGTTTACATTTTACAGGAATGGAAGGCAAATACAAAACAAAATAAATTTCTTCAATGTCAGGAAAACTGCAACAGCATATAACATTTAATGTTGCGTAATATGGCATGTTGAAGTGTCCTGAAATGTTAACAGCTCTACTTGTTGTACATGTTGTAATAATTAGAAATATATACTGACAGTCTGTGCAGTGGTGTTAACACTACATTTTGTAAAGCTGCTATATGCGCCTGATCAGCATGACCGACACCAGGGAATTGACTCAATAGGCATTTTTCATTCTGAACATAAACGGCTTTTATTCTATATTTACTGCACAGAATTTAAAAAGTGATTAAGTACTATAGCTGTGTGCAAAAATTTCGGCACTCCTAGACAAATCATTTCATTTCATCTTCTTTACCCGCTTATTCCCGAATCCGGGGTCACGGG
>JAOTQW010000036.1:14434638-14445720 GCA_026260075.1 Sisor rabdophorus | reverse complement strand
CTCCAGCAGACCCCCGTGACCCTGGATTCGGGAATAAGCGGGTATAGAAGATGAAATGAAATGAAATTTTAAATATTTTAATCCAAGACTCTGCATAGTTCTGCAAATGGCCATACACGTTCTAAAAATGGCCAATCTTGTTTATGTAGAAAGCTAAATAGAGATTAAGGCTGTTTACCTATTGCACCTGAAAAATTGTGAAAAGTGCTAGGCTTTTTTCCAACTTTTTACAGCGTTCAGTTGCATTTGATTCAGAGGCGTACATTATATGGTTGCTCGAAATATAAGGCTAAAAGTCAAAAGGCGGACACTAAATGCACGGTTTGTGAGCCTGAGCAATACGCTGCATGTGCACATGTGGCACCACATATGTGGCAAAAGGCATGGGTACCCCCTTGACAGGTCACCAGTCCATAGCAGGGCCAGACATAGATGAACAAACACACACACTTACTCCTTTGTCAGCAATCATCCGGTTGGAAGAAACCGGAATACCCAGAGTAAACCCAAGCAAGCTCTAGAACAACATACAAACTCCACACAGTAAGACCCCTTCCCAGGAATAAAACCTGAGATCTTCTTGCTGTGAGGCGCCCGTGCTAACCACCACACCGCCCAATTATGTCAACACAGATGTAAAATGTGACAGTGAAATTTGTTATTATAGTAACATATATGTATGTTAATCCAAGATGATACTTAATATGCCACTTTTATCAAGGCTCGAATGAAAAAAATATTAAATAAATATAGTGAAATATATTGTTGAAATAAAATGACTGATAATGTGAAGTAGAATTTTGGCCATAACGTCCATGTTAGTTGCTCAGATGTACAGCAAAATCATACTTACATTCCTCAGGCTTCATGTCAGTGACTTTCTGTAGCCACATTTTCCATGTATGGCAGTCACAGGGTTCATGAGCCTCCCCCTGGCACGCCCTGCAGAGAGACAATAGAAGTCCTGAATATCGGAAGAGTGATTGAAGGCATTTATGGTTACTTTATTTGGTTTACTTTTATTTATTCCACATGCAACAACAAATTCCACACACAACTAGAAAGAAACAAGGGCATTAACGTTAGAGTGACTTAAGAAATGTTAAGAGTGTTAATGTATATAAGCAAGACAGCAGATCTATGCAAAAAGAACATCATCTCTTTAATAAATTGACAAGCAAATTTCCAAATGGCACATTAGAGAAATAAAGCAAAGAGTGTGATAAGGCTTGGCACAATCAGTACTAGACTCATAACCAAAGTCTGTGCATGTGTTCAGTTCGAACAGAAGGAAAAGAGACACCCAGAATCTACCATAAATATTAAAATACAACAGTTTTTAATTGAGCAAACATTTGTAAGTGGTATAGCCAATGAGTGGTATATAAAATAAAAAAAAACATTTCAACAACGCCTTCAAAATTAGTCAGTGTCATGGTTTTAGGATGGTAATTATAGCACAATGGTCAAAATCAGCACTGACCAGCAAAAAAGGTGGCCTTTGCCGCAGTCCACAGCCGGGGCCTGGAGCAAAGGAAAGCTGAGCGGGTCAGAGGCGCTGGCACCAGGCGCTTGCCTTGCCAATCGCACTGCTCTTTCACAGCCTGCCCGTGGGCACCACCGGATGGCAGGGTTATTCTCCACAAAGGCCTGGCAGAGAATTGACAGCAGGAAGAAAGAAAGAAAGAAAGAAAGAAAGAAAGAATCACTAATAGGAGTCATAAAAATGGTCTAGGAAATAGGAAATAAAACAAATGTTTTTACTAAGATAGTTATTATGTTAGTAATCTCTACCCTGATAAGCATTACAACAGAACTAAAGAATCCCAGCAAGTTGTTATGGCAACATAATGAATAGTTTTTTGGGCATAAGACAGTTATTTCAATGCATGTTTCGATTGCAGACACAGATGATGGTTTAAGCAGAGGGTACACCTGCAGATGTGTTTTTCAGAAAAATGTGAATGAAGGGTCATTAAGAGGTGAAAAATTAGTATCTTTGGTTAAATTGAAGGGCACCATGTTGGCTTAGTATTTAGTAATGTTGCCTCACAGCAGGAAGGTCCCAGGTTCGTTTACTTTCCCTGTGCTTATGTGCGTTTACTCTGGTTTCCATTGTCTGTATCTGGCCCTGTAACAGAGCCTGTGCAACCCTGCCTTTCACCCAATAACAGCTGGGAAAGACTCAAGCAGCTCCCCTGATTAGAAATAAGTGGGTATAGACAATGGGTGGATCAAATTAAGAAGCTGGGTCAGTAACAATGAAGGAGCGAACAAGGCATTTTCAGTACAAATTAAAAACGTAAAACAAAACTTGGTTTTCAAAATAAAAGCTGTAAAATCACGGCTTATATAAAAGAATCATCTCATAGTGTGGTCCAAGACAGGATGATACCTTAATGTCAAACTGCAGGTACCGCTTGTCCATTTCTCTGGACACCACACTTTCTATAACCTCCACAGGAACCAACTGGAAACAGTCATAGGCTGGGCAGAAGATGTTATGAGCCTCTCCCTCTTGAATTTTCATGTTTAGAAAACTGCCAGACACAGAGACACTTAACTAAGAAAGGGAGTCAAAATTTTCGATTGACCAGTTGAAAGAAGGTAGCATATGGCATGCCTCTTGCATATTTAATGAAATCCAATGTATTTTTTTAAAAGCAACAAACAACTAAAAGAACTGGGAAACAATTCTCACCTTTCCCAGCACGATCTGCAGAACTCATGCCCACATGGGATATCAACAGGCTCTTCGAACATAGAGGCAGAACACATGCATATACCACACTGAGGAAACAAAACACGAAAACCAGAAAACCAAAAGTAAGAAGATTTCAGGACACAACAATTTTTTTCAATTAGTTGTGTAATGTGAGCACCAGTCTAACAGGGCAACATGCAATTGCTTGTATAGTGCAGACACCATTACAGTGAACTGATTTGAATCATGAAGTGTAAGTAATGGTGGTAGGTAAAAATACATGATTTCCCATTTTATTAGTACTAATAAATTTTGATGCATGTTGTACTAATGTCAGGTCATCATGATGTCAATAATGCTGCAATAAAATTGGGGATTAAATGCAGCACATTTCAGACAATGCAAAACAGTTTAGCTTAGAATTGCATGCTTTGTATTGTTGGCCTGAGCAAAGCCCTTTAACTACATTTGCTCAGTTGTATAAAAGAGTCGCTCGGGATAAGGATGCCTGCCAAATGGCATTGATGTAAATGTAAACCTAAGAGTTGAAATTATGATGCTGCGAATTCCTTGAACAGTGTATTTGTACTGTTAAGCATTATTTCTTCCATGCAGTCAGCCATAACAAAAGCTTTTTTTATTCTCAAACTGTCTCCTTACTATAGAGTCTACAATCGGTGACAGTATCGAAGTCATTGCTTAATTACAGCATTAGTATTAATCCATGCATAGACACAAGGCTCGTGAAACTTTTTAAAAGCTAGAAATATATTACTAACTGAGAACAGTCGAGTTCTTGAAACTAATAAACATACATTTAAAAAAAAAAAAATTCCATCACACAGACTGATGCACACTTTCTCACAACAAATTTCTACATACAAGCATACTTAAGGGGATAACAACCTAACCCCTAATACAGCAACTAATATACACTTGTTAAGCTTTTAAGAACAAAAAAAGTCTTTTTTGGATACTTACCAGGGAGCGGTCGTCATCAGCTGGAGAAAGACTGATTTCATCAGGTGATGTAATAGAGGAGCGAGTGGTGCGTGGCGTTCGAGGCGATGGTAGTGTATCCCAGGCATTATAGCCTTTGGGTGGAGGAGTGGGCATCTGAACTCCAGAGCGCTGGCAGCAGTCCTCAGCGTTGGACATCCATGCCTCTAAAAGCTTCTCTCTGTCCCAGTCTGTATAGTAGAGGTAGAGTGTTTAATAATTATATGGCTGTGTAAAAAAATTATACAGCTTACTACTGCAATGTTTTTTTGTTTTTTTTACAAATGAATTGATCTTTTAACATCTAGTGTCATAGTAATATAACCAATTCATGTTAATATTTTATTAAGGCCCTGTGATGGACTGGTGATCTGTCCAGGGTGTACCCTCCTGCCTCTCGCCCTATGTGTGCTGGGATAGGATCCAGCAGACCCCCGTGACCCCGGAAAGTTCAGGAATAAGCGGGTATAGAAGATGAAAGATTGAATCTTAATATTTTATTCAAATACTTTGTGTGTGAAAGAACTCTCATCTGTTCCTGTAGGTGTCGCAATAAACAGACATTGACTCAAAAATAGTATAGTAATATACTATTAAGTATTTTATGCACACATACATACATAGCAGTGTAAGGATTTAGCCAGAACTCCATATCAAGACTAATTTAAACTGTGACCTCTTGCACTGCTCTCTCATGGGGAATTCCCACTGCTAACTAAAGGAACGTTCCAAAACATCTCAAAATTAAAGTCTGTAAGGACCAAGTTCTTAAATTAGTAATTAAAGTAAACTTCAGTACACTTTAACCTAAGTAAACAGCAAAAATATCACTAATAGAATTAGGACACAGTGTTATATATATAATAAAAAGGGAAAAAATGTAAGGAGATATAGGTAAATCATTACTAGCTTAATCATTACTAATATAATAAATTACTTGTATATAAAAGTCAAAATTTTAGATAGAGGACAAAATTAAAACCAAGATAGAAACCTTAAAAATAAGTTAATAAACATTTGCTTTAGTGTCAATTTATAATAAAAAGTAACTTGAAAATTTGTCACCACTTTCTCACAAGGTGACTTTTGAGGTGTATATAAGCTTTCCCAAGCAAAAGCTTATCAAGCATTAGACAGAACTGCAATAAAACAGAATGAACCACTATTTTCCAGACCTGCATTCAAAAATCAACATGGAAAAAAAATCAAAACCTAAATTTTTTCTTTATCAAATTTTAATTATGTATAAATATAATAAAAGAGCTCACTTTGAAAAATAATGAAAAAAATGACAGTATACGCTTGTTAAATCCATCATTAGAAAAATATAAATTCATCTTAAAAAAAAGTTTAACGCGTTCAGTGGTTTATCTTATCTACACTGCAAAACATTTTTGTCCTCTGCCTGGACACAGACTCATCATCGTGTTTAATATAGCTAAAATGTGCATAAAATACTTAATAGTATATTACTCTGACAAACTCTGTCTTCTGCTTAATGCAAGGAAGAAAAATAATATATTTTATTGAGAATTTTTACAGTAAGATTTATTTAGCGTGTAATAAAAATCAGAGCGGTGTAATGTTATATAAAAGCCTATTCTGCATGATGTTTTGTGTATATAAAATTAAGTTATAATAATCTGCATATATTTCATCTTTAAAGAATGTCATAAATTAAGTGACATTATACAGGTAACACTTAACGAGTAAGAGATCCTTGTGGAAACTGTTCATGTTTAATGTGTAAGGGGTGTAAACACTGTATATTCATTACACTCCCATTTTATACACATTCTAAAATGGTAAACCCTTACAGTATATTCTACCTATGCCAGCAGAATTCAAAGAGGACAGACTTGTATTAATAGCGTGCATAGAGAAGCAGAACTTTCCTCTTGGGCATAACTTATCTAGGACAAGGCCTTTTAAAACACATAATTGAAGATAATTTTTTAAAAAGCACAGAATCAATTCATCTCGAATTAAATTAAATTTCCAAAGATATATAAAAGCAAATGCAAAAGATGAACTATTATTACAAATACTTAAAATCTTTAAAAAAATTCACTTTAGAGGGAATATTAAAGATGGAAAGAAATCAGTTATTAGTAAACTGTTACTATGTCATGTGTACCATGTGCCCTGAGAAGAGCCTCTGCAGTGAAGAGAGGCGCTTGCAACATGTCCGCCGTCTCCACTATCAACATGTCTTTTAGCCTCCTCAGGTCTTGGACCCGCAGACCTTCGTAAAACTGCAACATAATGTGAGAGAAAGAGAGAGAGAGAGAGAGAGAGAGAGAGAGAGAGAGAGAAAGGGCAGAGAGATCAATTTTGTGTAGTATTCGAAAAAAATCATCAAAGCGTATTTTATGTTGGCTCCAAAAAGCTACATCTGGCCATTTCACAAGGCTTGTTAATTTGCCCACCTCTCTGCGGTCCAGGGCAGCGTACTCAGCTTCGATGTCCTCAGCATTTGGGTCAGTGGAGAAAACCATCTGAGACTCCAGACTTAGTGCTAACTCCTTATGATGCTGCTTCTCCGCACAATCGCATGGAGTCTCTTTATTTTCATTCTCAGCAAACAGGTCTGCCTGACGCTTAACAAGCAACTGTGAGGAATAAAGGAAAAACACATACAAAAACTTATCATTGTTTTTATTACAAGTGAAGATCTTGAGGTTGGAATAACAAACCCACCTCTACACATGTTTTCATTCCTGAGGCAGCGGCATAGTGCAGTGGGGTGTTTTTTTTGTTGTCGCTGGCATTGACGTCAGCACTTTCGTACTCAGCAAGGTCCAGCTTGGCACCGGTCCACTTGAGGATCATCTGGAGGCAGTCGGCACGCCGTCGCTCATCCTCGTATGGGCGTGCCAGGCGGGGTTGCAATGTCCCTTCTGCCAGCAGAATATGCGGTCCCATGCACAGAACGTGTAGCGTTGTCTCATTGTGAACATTGCGTTTGTTAGGGTTGCCATCCTTGCTGAATAGGAAGGACCTGATAAAAAAAAAAAAAGAATAGAGAGAAGAGGGTCAGGCTAAATGGTTTTTTTTAAATAACCTACTTATACAGCTTATTTCCTTCACAAATGTGTAATTTATGATCTTACATTACAACAAGATTAATAAAATGTAAACCTGGTTAAAATGTGTGATATTAGCCGTCATTTATTATTATTATTATGTGCCACAATGTATGAGATGACCTCAATAAAATCTCTGGTTCAGATTATAAAATACAGAGCTTCTAGATATAATCAGACACAAGCAGAAAATGTAGTAACTTAAACCAAGGCATTCTCTGAGAGCCAGAGGCTTTGTTTTATATTCTTGTAAATAATATGTATTTTTATATTTGTAAATTGTCTGGTATTCAAATTTATTTAATTTTTTTCTTTACTTACTTATTCTTTGTATTAACATTTTTCAGTAATAAGCTACTGGAAAAAGAATTTCCTTCAGGATAAAGAATTATCTTATTTTATCATGAACATGACTTTTTTGTGTGTGAAGAAAATATTTCATCCTACAGCATACAAACACATTCTAGACAACTGTGTGCTTCTGTATTTGTAGCAACAGTTAAACCACTTTGTCTATGTGTGGCCCTGTCCAGGGTAAATCCTTGCATACTACATGATCAGCGTGAGATTAGATTAGATTTTGTAAACTAGTAGTATAAGAACTGTTTATGTAATGTGTAACTTATGACCAGGAAGAAAGTGCCAGGCAATTTATATCAAATGAAACACGTCACATAAATCACATGACACCACATCAAAATAGCAACAGTGAACATTATTGAACACAATAGTTAATTTTCTCTGGTTAAATAGCTTTGTTCAGAATGATGTTACTCTGTTATTATTTTTGGAAATTAATTAGTAACAATAACTTATTGCCTTTTAAAGCCCAAAACTCCTCATAGCACAAAAGAGACGCCTCAGTGGGAAAGTAGGGCTGAACACCATCATATCTTATATTACAGATACTGTAAAGATTTGACTCTGTACATCAGATATGAGTTTCTTAGAATGCAATGCTGCTAAAAATAAACTGACAATTAAATAACGGTCGCTTGGAATACAATTGCGTTACAATAGGTGAAAGAATTTAGACAAGCAATTATTCTGTTAAAAGAAACAATTTGCATTGTAATCACATCCTGTGACACACAGACCTTAGTGTATCCCCTCTTCTAATGAAACATCAGACTTGAAACATGTTTAGCCATTACTTACTGCATTACTCTTCCCTTTTTCCCTTTTCTGGAGTGATGAGATCATATTTGTAAAACTCTTTCAAATCTTTTGAAATATGTCCTGTATACTGGCTACCAAATTAGTTAAATAATAGTTTCTTTTTTATAGTATATAAATGTGCGATATGATAATAGATGACTATACCTGAGTATCCGTGTCATTGCATGCCTGGCAGCGTAGTGCAGCGGTGTATTGTGTTGATAAGGCTCCCCGTATGAGCTGTTGGGATCTAGTGACTCTTTAAACTGTGGGTTGCCCTCGTAAAGCTGGTAGGCGAGCACCTCATCTCCATTAATCAGCGCCTTTCGAAACTTGGTGGCTATATTCCCCATCACTCAGCTCCCAGCTCTTCAATTCACTTGGCACTATTTAGGCTGTGGATCT
This sequence comes from Sisor rabdophorus, assembly GCA_026260075.1. Classification (NCBI taxonomy): domain Eukaryota; kingdom Metazoa; phylum Chordata; class Actinopteri; order Siluriformes; family Sisoridae; genus Sisor; species Sisor rabdophorus. The sequence continues at coordinate 14,437,368 of JAOTQW010000036.1, read as the reverse complement.
AGCATCGCGTGTCCCCTGGTAACCCTGGGGAAAAAAAACAAATCCATATTCAGAATGGAAAGAGCAGCACAAACCATTTTTACTACTTTTCTTAACACTCAAAACCCAAACGCTGACCAGAGAATTGAGACTCGATGTTTCCTTTTCAGTTCCTTGTAAAACCCTCTGTGTTGTCCAGCGAACTATGAGCGCTAACGAGGCCTAATTCGTGGATGCAGACATTGTCTCTTTTATTTGCAAGAGAATGAGTTGGTTCTCCCTACCAAGGCCCAGCAGTATTCACAAAAACAAAGTCACATGCTCAGCCACATGAGGGGCCTGACAGGAGCAGATGCTGTGCATGTCCTACTTGGTGCATTTATCTCTACACGCAGGGCAAAAGTGCCTGGAACTCTTACACAGACTCGAACGGTAAACACACCTGGATACTTGAACTGTCTCCACTAATTAAATATTTGTGAAAGAGACACGACACCAGCCTATAAAAAAATCATTCATTTCTTTTTACAGCTGAATGTGCTGGAAACTGGGAGACTATAGATCCGCTAAGTACAAAGCATTGTGTTTTAATCCGTTACCAACAGCGCTTTTTTCCAAGACAATAATTGACTCACATGATAGTATGATAGCAGTCCACTGACAAAACAGGACGCCAAAGGAAAATAAAACAGAGCTCATGGACACAAGTCATTAAAATAACCGTTACCACAGATTTAAAGAATTGTGATTTAAAGGAAAATGACATTTTTGCCTATGCAAACCAACAAACCTTCTGCTGCAGCATTATACAGCCAAGCTGTACACTACAGTTCTATTGCAGGTGAGAAAAAGAAAATGGACTGAAATTTGCTGCACTTTTTCACTGCATAATGTCTTTGAAAGCTTACATGACTTTAGCCCTAATGTCTAACTGATTTAACTACTCAATCTTGTGACTCTTTCATAATAGTATAATTGCTTATGTAGTGTTTAGTTCATTAAACCTGCCTAGTAGATGTGCCAGTATAGAGGTTCTAAAATGGTCAATCTGGTTAGGTTTTCTGTGCAATAAAACCCTTTGTGACTACTAGCAAGAAGGGACCTGAAAAACACAGCCTATGAAAGCTGAAGAACACCACAAATTCATTGTTATGCGCAGCAGTCGCTGAATCGACTTCTATCCATTTGTCCGATTGTGTGGGAGGACATTTACAAAAAAAGAAGCAAAACAATAGAAAACAAATACTTGTCATCATGTCAGTCTTAAGAGCTTTCTTGAGACGCAAAGTTGAAACAAATTTGCGCAGGTTATCTTCAGAGAACTAACCAATCTTAATTTGTTTTACCATTTATTCTTTGATATGTTTTTTCATGTTTTCACTATGACTCACACAGTACAGAAACCAGGCTGACAAGACACACTTTTTCTTTAGGAGCACCAGGGAATTCCGGCTCCTACTGCCAACTGCCCTTACCCCAGTGGGAGCACGTTCTGTTAGAAGGGCAGAATTCAGCATGGAAACAGTTATACCCCTATTCATACCATCTGTCCACACAGACACACGAAATGAGCAGTCAGCTGATGCTTCAGTCCATTTTAGGTAAAAAAAAAACCCAAACTCACATAAACCCACAGCAGAAGTGAGGCTATTTTTGTGGTAAAAATAAAAGGCTCAGTTTTCTTTTCAAAGAAAAGGGAAATTACAGATTCATGGATGTGACATTTGCACTTAAAAGGGAAATCAACAGCTTACAGATTGCACTTATTTTACTTGAATCTCCTGAAAAGCCAAATGAAACACTGACACAAACACATGTTTTTATTCAGCAAAGATTCCCTTACAAGTAAAAAAAGAATTCAGAATCAGAACATGCCTTATTACACATCTTACATGCACCTTAAATACAGCCTAGGTATTATGTAATGCAATGTGTATTTGAATACACAGTGACATTTTATTTCGTGATAAGCGTCTCGTACTGTGAGGCCCATGCAAATATGCAAAGAATTTCTTTTTAAAATCTAACGAGGAATAAAAGGCATTATTGTTGTAACCGGGTTTCAGACATGTTTATAAAAGATAATAGGCATGTATTTTAAATGAATATATTGTGAAAAAGATTTAAAACCACTCCAATTGTATTTCTTTTGTTGGTAAGAATTCATTGTAATGTATCAGTATTTTATATCAGTCACACAAAAATTGTATAAAACAAAGCACACCAAAATGAGGAACGTAGCGAATGTTTGGTCATCCCAAGTGTTACAGTTGTGTTATAAAAAAAAAGCCAACCAGCAACAATGGAAAAATAAACTCAAGCACACAAATTACTCAGTCATGCTTAATCGACTAGATAAAGTGTACGACTAGATAAAGTTTTTTTTCCCCTTGGCTTTTTTAAATGCTGATTAAAATAAATAAATTACAAATTCTATCCAGGCTTTTATCGTTTTTATTGATATGTTTGGCTGTTATTCACAAATGTTAATTATACTTTAGTAACCGCCTTTTTCCCCCATCACAGGAGATGCTGAATACACCCTATTACACACTACTATCTAAAACATTGGGTGTGTAACACTACAGATGTGTTCAAACTGACAGTGGAATGTTACACATCTATAAAGCATCGAGGTTGAAGAGCTGGATGATTATTCTAAAAGTATTTTAGCATTTTTTAAATCCACAATACAGACTCAGGAACCCACAGTGGTGGCTTGGTGGTGCTGGGAATCAAACCCCGGTCTTT
>JAOTQW010000036.1:14392733-14409149 GCA_026260075.1 Sisor rabdophorus | reverse complement strand
TGCTCAGTTGTACGTCTCTCTGGATAAGAGCATCTGCCAAATGCTGTAAATGTAATGGGTGTACTTACCAAACATTACACCTGGCAGAATGCAATCAGACTGTTTTCCTGACAACTGCAAAACCCAGACTCATCCATCAGATTGCGAGATGGAAAAGTGCAATTCTTTACTACAGAGAATGTGTATCCTCTGCTCTAGAGTCCAGTGGCCGCGTGCCTTACACCACTGCATCCGACGCATTGCATTGCAATATAGCTTGGATGCAGCTGCTCGGCCATGGAAGCCCATTACAATAAGCTCTCTGCACACTGTTCTTGAGCTTATCTGACAAAAAAGAAAATATTGTAAATTGTCTACCTTAGTTGGCTTTTAAAATATGCTGTTATTAACAATTAATTACAAAGGAAACACCTAACCACCACCCCCCAACTTATGAAGGTCACAGGAAAGAAGTAGGTCTCGAAGGATCACATAACCTAGTTTTTACTGCAGATCTTTATTTAGTTTCTGATAAGAGAGAAGATTTTTGTTTTCAGGTTGAAAGTTACATTTGGGTGTATTGTTAGCCAGAACATTGTACTAGGCAAAATGAAATTTGTGTTTTACAGAGATCAAGAAGAGGCTGAGGTTTTGTGGGAGTGATTAGATTTCTACTGTGCTTTTTATTTAATAGGAATATGTAAACTCCTTTTTTACTCAAATCTGCTTTGATAGACAAAATTTCTTTGTATTAAGGTTTGGCACTTTATTGAACCAACTAAATAAAAGCATTAGTGGCAACAAATAAAATAAGTCATTTATACACCATTTGGCTGGATTGTTTTTTACCCAACATGCTGATAAAAGATGTGTCTGAAAACACTGTTTTATTGTACAACCCATGTGTCCCCTGGGTTTGTGTGGAAAATCTGTTATCTGATTTGTTACTGATGACAGGAATGCATTGGTATTGATGCAGTGGGTGCTGGTAGTTTTCTGTGACTCTTCATAAACTACAAAATCTGTATCTTAGTAGGTTTGTATAGTTGGCTTATTAAGTTATCATAGCTATTTTTCTATTAGCTATATTTCTATTGTTCAGTGGCTGGTGAGTGGGTGATAATTATTGCTCTCTAACAGTTAAATATTTATTAAACCTGCTAAACCAATGACTGTGTAAAAGGTCTCTCTATGTGGAATTTTCATGTTCTTTCCCCTCTTGCGTCTGTTTACTCTGGGTACTCGGGTTTCCTTCCACAATCCAAAAATATGCATTTATAGAGATTCGTGAGTGTAAATTGCCCATAGGAGAGAGTGTGGTCCTGTGACGGCTGGCGACTTGTCCAGGTTATACCCTGTTCTGTCTTCTGCCCTTAGAGAGCCAGGGTGGGCTCCAGCCAACCCTCATGACCCCGAATTAGGGAATAAGACAGCTAGAAGATGCATTAATAAATTCATGATTAAATTAAGTGAAAAAATTGAAACTCATGGGTCCAAAAAGTGTCTTGTCTTGTTTATTTTAGCTTGTGTGAAGGTTTTGCATACCAGTTGACACAAAAGTCAGCTTAAAATACATGATAAAACACCTAGCAGGCTTATCACTTTTAATATAAATTTTATATGGTCAGTGTCTTAAATTATTGCATGGCGCATTGTGTTCTTAATAGATTACATACTAACCTACGTAAGGGCAATCAATGTCTTATATTTGTGTGCAAATCAGTAATCATTGTTCTTGAATAATAATTTACTTTTTCTCTTGTTTCCGCCCGTTGCTGATGAACTTTCAGGGAAAAGTCACTTGATGGTTCGGTATGCAAGTTTCTTTCGATTTAAAAAAATATATATATTATCTATTTTAAGTTTATTCCAGTATAACCATTCTTCTTCTATTTGGGTAGGAAATGTGATCAGTTCTAATTGTAGTTTTTTTCCCCGCTACAGATCAAGGTTGAAAACACCTCAAAGCAAATCATATTTAAAGGTCTCGCTCCTAGAGTTGTTTTAACAAATCATCTCCTGCCTAAAGGAACAAAGACTAAAGTGAACCTTGAGGAACAAGGTCGACAGAAGGTCTCTTTCAGCCTTACCCAGACTAAGAAGCCTCGCCAAAATGTGTTTCGTGTCTCACAAAGTCCAGAAAAAACTGCAAGTGAAATTTCACCCGTACTGCAATCAACAAATTTGCTATCAGCTGATCTAATGGGACAGAGTGTTGAAAGCAAAAATGAGCAAACTGATTACTCTGTTGTGGAAACATTATTGGCTGAGTCCCAAGCAGCACAGTCCCCAGGACCTCTAATTTCTAAAGGTAAACATGACACAGTGCATTTCAAAAAACAGATCCTAAGTGCGTCTGTTGTTGAAGAACTTTCTCCTGTCAGTGCCATTTCGAATACTACTGCTTCAGAGAACAAAGTTTTGGTTGGATCGTCAGCAACTTTTGAGGGTGAAACTCCTGTGGCTCAATTTCACCCCATCTCAGTCACTGACTGTGCTGAAAAAGTTAACAGCGAGGAAAGTGTTCAAGAGAAATTAGATACTTGCTCTAAGGGACCAAAGGATTTTTCTTGTATTGGGAAAGAGTCTAAGAATAGTTATTTTGAACCGGAAAACAGTAAAACTATTCAGCAGCCAGACAGTACTCGTACAAGTTTTAACATTGATAGTGGGTGTGTTCGGACATTATCTAGCCAAAAGTCTAGTGACTCCAAGAATGTGGCAAAATCTGATCTAGGTGCTGCTGGTAAAAGATCCTCAACTTCAAAAAGTGAATTCTCTGACAAAGTCCGATCTGATAAAAGGGATGATCGAGATGAGAAAGGGTCTAGCCGATGCAAGTCGGAAAGAGACACCAGATACACTTCTTCACGATCTTCTCGCTCTGATCGAAGAAGGACCAGAAGTCGGTCGCGTTCTAGATCCCGGAGTTCTCGAACCAGTTCTTCCTATTCCAGATCTGAGAGATCAAGAAATGAAAGACAGTCACGGTCTGATAGGTCACATTACCACGAGTCCGAAAGAAGATCTCGCAGAAGTTCACGTGAACGAAGAAGGTCTCGCTCCCGAGGTGATGGCAGATCTCGGGACAGCTCTGACTCTGAGGATGACCTTAGAAAGTCCAGGACTCGCGGCAGTGATTTTAGTCGGTCCTTAACGTACTCCAGCTCACAAAGAGATTCAAAGACATTGTTGCTTTCGAAGTTCTACAGAGACTCAAAGTCAGACTCCAAATCTACCTATTCATCGGAATCTGACAAAAGAACGCAGTACTCGAGAACAGAGAGATCTGGGAGAACTAGTGCCTCTGATCCAATTAAAAGGAATTCTCCAGAGACTGAAGCCGGTTCTAAAAAGTCCAGTTCCAGTTTAAAGGTGAATAGTAAAACCCTCCATTCAACCGATGTGTCATGGTTGGAGAAAAAGCTCCAGAAAAACAGTGGGAGTTCGGACTCGGACGATGAGCACAAAACAAAGAGTCGATTCCAGGGCTTAGACTGCTCTACTAGGTCATCTGTTAAAGCAAATATACATGGAGAGTCAAAATCAAGTAGTATTGGAACTGATGTAGTATCAAAAGTAAATAATAATGCTGAACTTCCACGGTCGGGTACTGACAAAATCACATCTCAGGGAGAATTTAACAAGATGGATGCTTGTTCCCGACATGAAGAAGGGAGGCAGGCTAAATTAAACAACTTTCCTGAACAAAAACATCATGTTATCATGAGTGACAGTTTAACAAGCATTGAATTTGCAGTTGTAAACAAAGAGTCTGGGAGTACTGAAAGTTGGCCAGCTGTCAGTGAGGTGAATACTAGCACTGGTCACATTATTCCCAAGGGTATCTCTAAAGCAGATGATCAGCCTGAAAAGCAGATAAACTTACATATTCAAAGAGAAGTCCAGATCTTTAAAGAAGCACAGACTAATCGGCCAAATGTTGGTAACATTTCAAAAATAGATTTTTCTAGCTTGAATGAACCCTCTAATCTATGCTGTACCCCCAGTCAGGATTCAGCAGGTTTATTGCCTGACACTCTTTTAGTAAAAGAATTGCCATCTGGGGAATGCTTGGAACCAAACAGTAAATTTGTTTCCCAATTGCTTCTCAGTAAAGAAGTCTGTAGAAACCTTGATACCTCTCAAAAGGTTAACAAGCAGTCAGATGTTATGCCTGAACCAAATACTGTTCCCTTTATAAAACCCAAAGTTCTACATTGTAAAAAGTCACGATGGGATATTGTTGGTCAAGAAACCTCTGAAAATCAAACTCCCCAAAAGATATTTAACAATGAGGGTTCCTCTGTTAAAAAAGTAATTTCAGTTAAGAAAATAGAGTTTAACATTGATGCTAGCCAAGATGAAAAATGCTCAAATAAAGCTGAATCTGTGATTGATTCAGTAAAGTTTGAGCTAGGTGAGCAGATAAGCAAAGCAACAGCAGATAAGAGCGAAATCAAGCATGATCCTAATCAACTATTGGCTGATGATATTAAACATACTGGTGAGGTTTGTGATCAGATGTCTGTTAAGTCCCTGTTGGAGCCAAGTTCTAATCAAGACGTTCATAATAATAACTACCCAAAGGCTGACAAAGTGCACAGCATCAAATTGTATCAGCCCCCAACAAAAGAGTATGTGTTGTTAAACTGTGATAGTAAAACAAACAGTGAGGAAAGTGAAACTGACGAATCTGACTCTGATTCTGATGATGAACAAGTCTCTTTAAAGAGGCTACAGTCTGTGGTGATTGTGCCGAAAAATTCTACCATTACCCTTGAGACAACTGACCACCCAATACCGGCTGCTAGCCAATCCAATTTTTCTGGGCAGCTAATGTATCGGGCAGATAAATTAAATATGAGCATTAATGGTGAAATTCCTAGTAGTAACACTTTGCTTAATCCTGTACAATGTTCAGTTGAAGGAAGCAAACATGATGTCCTTTCAGTTACTGAGAATAATAGCATCCCTTCTGCACAAACACTTTACCAGTCGCAAAGTGACTTGGTTGATAGCACTAGCCAATCTGAAGCAGCCCCAACACTGGATCATACAGACCAGAACCGAACTGACAGAGGAACGCCAAAGACTTTTGTCCCAACTGATCAGAGACCTACCTATAGACAGAGAGAGGCAGAATCAGGTTGTCACCAATATTACAACAATCCAGAGAACTGGTGTGAAATACAAAATGGAAAAGAAAATTTGGGAGATTTTATTCTCACAGATAACCTCAGGCTGCAAAATGGTTTGAACCTTGCTCATGAGTTCATAAAAAGAGAGCAGCCCAGCAGCACATTTCAGCAGCCAGACAGCAGCCATAACACTCAACAACCCTCCCAGTTAGGAAGTGCATTTACCATGCAAGATAGTAATTACTGGACTCGGGCAAATGCCTCGGATAAAAGTATATCAGTCAATACTCTTGTGCTACTGCCTTGTCATGAGTCAGTGTGCCAGATTCACCCTGACTCTTTAACTAATGACTATGAAGAAGATTATGAAAGAAAAGCATATGGACCTGCTAGTGGTGTTATACCCACTAGAAACCCTCCAGCATCATCTGTGTTTGTCCAAGCCAACGAGATAAGCAGCAATTGCAGCTTTGTAACGGCTGCGAATGAGAGTCAGATAATCTCCAAATCATCAAGTGAAGGCAGCCTAAAGCCTCATCGAGGTAGGGGTCCACCCAAAAAAAGACGGCCAGAACTTGAGTCAGAATCAGACAATGAGGCAGAGGCAGGTCTCGCCTATAAGCGAGAATGTTTAGAAGAGCAGGAAAGCTGCAAGGATATGAAAGAGACAAAGGTATCCTCACAGCAAGAAGAAAATTCAAGGCCACTGCTCAGTTTAAAACATTTTTTTGATCCTGCCAATTGGAGGGAAAAAGCTAAGCAAAAAAAGATGCCTCCTTATTTTGATCTTATTGAGGAAAATGTCTACCTAACAGAACGGTCAGTACCATTTCTGTGTTTTTTAGTATATAATAATATTTATTTTTTAGGCAAAATATCAAAAAGTTTTGGAATTTTAGCGAATTAACTAGAGAATTTTTCAGAATATTTGGAGAATATTTCAAAGAGTCCTGTGATTTACTAGCTTATGCATGATTTTATATTAAAAAACTATTTTCCTAAATGATGTCATTATTATATAGACAGTAAACAGTACATAACAAACTTGTAAAAATCTGTTTAAAACCAGCAAGAAGAACAAGTCGCATCGAGATATTAAGCGAATGCAGTGCGAGTGTGCTGTCCTCTCAAGAGAGGAGCGGGCACAGGGTATTATGGCTTGTGGAGACGATTGTTTAAATCGCTTGCTGATGATTGAATGGTATGTGACGTAATATTACAGTTTTGCTTGGAAATTTACATGCTTGTTAACCATAAGCTTGGTTATGTCTAAAATGGACTAAAATATTGTTTCTCTTTATTCAAAGCTCGTCACGGTGCTTAAATGGTGTTTATTGCTCAAACCGGCGTTTTCAGATGAAGCAACATGCAGCTTTTGAAGTCATTCTCACTGAAAGCAAAGGCTGGGGTTTGCGAGCCGCCAAAGACCTGCCGCCGTAAGTTGCCAGGCATGAATACGACCAATATACAGCATCATAGAAGACTTTATTGATATAAGACATTTAAATTACGGTGATTTAATCCAGGAACACGTTTGTGTTGGAGTATTGTGGTGAGGTTTTGGATCACCGAGAATTCAAGTCACGGGTAAAAGAGTATGCTCGCAGCAAGAACGTCCACTACTACTTTATGGCTTTAAAGAATAATGAGGTAACTTTGTAGTCAAACAGTACACTTGTTTTTGACATTCATTTAATTTGCTTTAAAGTATTGAGTCTCTTTCTGTGGTGTTTGCAGATCATTGACGCCACACAAAAAGGCAACTGCTCAAGGTTTATGAACCACAGCTGTGAGCCCAACTGCGAAACTCAAAAGGTCAGTGCCATACTGGCATGCTTAACCGGCTTAAAATAGCAAATATCCTCATACATTTCTTAACATTTTTTATAGAACCTGTGACATTACATGATGCTTAGGCATGAATTGTAGTATCTATTTTTAATAAAATGTTTTCTTCTACAGTGGACTGTAAATGGTCAGCTCAGAGTTGGATTCTTTACCACCAAAACTGTGACTGCTGGAACAGAGCTCACATTTGATTACCAATTCCAAAGATACGGGTAAGTGTGCAACAACAATGCATTAATATAAACAGATTTGGTTTCAGTTGGTTGCTTAAATCTATTCAGTCCAAAGGGTGTCATAGTTCCTAATTTTTTACTTCCAGAAAAGAGGCACAGAAGTGTTACTGTGGAGCACAGAGTTGTCGAGGCTTCCTGGGTGGCGAAAATCGAGTCAGTGTGCGAGCAGCAGTTGGAAAGAAGCAAAGGGAGCGGCCTCGAAAGAAAGAAGCCGTCAGTGCTCTAACTACAGTAAGTAGGTTTGGTCGTAACAATCTACAAGCTATTTGATCGAAACAACAAAGGTAGACCACATCATGGCAGAAGCCTACATAGCTATTTCTGTGTATTATAATTACATTAAACTTCATTCATTATTTATTAAGTTGCTGTTATTTAAAATAAGATCCTGATATCAAACCTAAAATATGACAAAAATGCCATTTTCATTAAACTAGCAGAATTTTGTTTAATTTTCATTTTACAGGTAGATGAGGAGCTGGAGGCTCTGCTGGAAAATGGGGAGGGTCTTAGTGATGAGAAGCAAGTTGTTTCACTTTGCAGGCTCATGGTGCGAGTAGAGACTATGGAACAGAGACTTACTTGTATTAAGCTTATTCAGGTATGTGTTAAATTGATATGTTCCCCCGCCCCAGTAATGTTAAGGTGATTAATTTGATTAATACTTGTCATATCTTATGTGTAGAATACGACAAATTCTTCATGCCTCAAGCAGTTTTTGGATCATCATGGTCTTTCGTTATTATGGATATTCATGGTTGATCTCTCTGAAGCCAAAAGCAACTCTGTAAATAACATTAAACTGCAGATGGAGGTAGGTGTGCATCAAGCACACACCCACATTCCCTTTACACAGTTACATTTTCTACGCTTCTAATGGACTTTTATAATAGTCTTGGGCTTTACAAAATATTGAAGTAGCTTGTTTAGTCTAGAGCAGGGGTGGGCAATCTCAGCTTTCGAGGGCCAATGGTCTGGAGACTTGCCTGTGTGTTTCAAGTATACCTCATTTATTCATGTTCTATACCTGTTTGTAACTTGGTCATGGAACTCCTATGGGCAAATTTGTCAACAATCAACCTAACATGCATGTTTTGGGACCTGGAAGAGACATGCAAACTTCACACAGAAGGATCCCTTGCCCGGGAATTGAACAGGGTCTTCTTACTGTGAGGTGACCATGCCTACCACTGCGTCTCCACGCCGCCCCTAAGTATACCTTGAAAGATCGTTTGTACTTTGCAAGACACTGGCCCTCCAGAACTGACATTGCCCACACTTAGTCTGACACTTATTCCCTAACTACATCCTTCTGGTAAGTCTCTTTGCTCTTTGTTTGTATTGTTGTCTTATAAATGGTTTAAAGAATCTTCCTGTACTTTTTGTTATTGTGCTGCTTTACAAAAATTTGGTGCATAATTTATTGTCTCATCATGTTCTGCACAGATAATGAAGGCACTAGCAGTGCTGCCCATTTCTACCAAAAACATGCTGGAAGAGAGCCGTGTACTGCAATACATCCAGCGCTGGGCCCAAAGCCATCCACTTGGACAGCCTACAGAACAGGACGGTTACTCTAGCGAAAGCACTTCCAGAGCCCACACACCTCTGAACACCCCTGATGGCCCCCCTGTCAAACTGGCATCAGAGCTAGATGGAGATACACCAAAACGTGCTGTCTACCGCAGACTGAAGATTATTAGTGAAAACAGCTTGGATAGTGCTCTCTCAGATGGAAGCAAAGTCTCTGATGGAAAAGAGGAGGAAGAAGACGAAGAAGAAGAGGAGGAGGTAGAGGAAGAGCCTTTGCCAGAGGTCACAGCAGAACTGGCAGAAAAAAGGAAGACCAGTGAGGAATTGACAGTCACTTCAGAGCTGCTAGTAAAACAGGAAGCTTCAGATGTTGTGGAGAGTACTGATTCAAAACATAATGAAGAGGATGTTGAGCAGGATAAAACAGAAGTACAGGACATGGAGGAAAAATCAGTTAGTAAGACCGATGACAATCTGCTGACTCCTGTAGAGAAGTGTGAATCTCAGATTACAAAATTTGAAGCACAGGTGCCTGCTATAGCTCAACCTCATGATGCTTCCAGTGTCAAAGTGGAAGAAGATTCCAGTAACACTTTGCACCGCCCAGATGAGAACAATTCCAGCTCTCAGTCTTTGGAGAATGAGAGCGCTGAGCCTTCACTCACAAACACGGTGGCTTCTTCTGCTATCAACAGTGTGTCCACAGAAATCCTTGATGTAGACATGCCTTCAGAGAGCTTGGAAACACCCTGTGAGTCTACAGTTATCCCAGAACCCCTACCTCTCAACATGGACAATGTTCTATCTGTTTCTGCTGCCAGCTCTGCAGAAATTACTGTGGGGAACAATCCTTCAGTTTTAGCTGTTGGCACAGCAGAGCCGCTGCCAGTGGCAGTAGTGGCGACAGAGGGGACTGTATTGGGTACACCTTCCCAGGATGAAGAGGAGGCTGTCTCCGACGTTGAAAGTGAAAGAAGCCAGGAGCCTCAAATTGGTGCTGCTGACATCAGTGAGATGGCCACCCGCCTACTTGACAGCTGGAAAGACCTGAAGGCAAGATTGCATTAACAAAATAAGGGTTAAATGGTAAATTGCATTGTGGGTCATTCCTTCCTGTAAAAGGTTGGAAGGAGAATTAGCATGAGCATGGGCATTTTTGTAATTTTTAATTGTGTTTTGTCAATTAATCAGGAGGTATACAGGATCCCAAAGAAGAGTCAGGTGGAAAAAGAATCAAATGGTATGTCTTTCCAATTTTGTAAGCATATTATATGCTTGCTTTTATTTATATATATATATAATGCATATGCTTATAACTGTATTCCTTTTATTTGCAAATCACTATCAATACTGACCAACAGATCGTAGTCGGGATAGGGAGGCACTGCTGACACCCCGCACCTCATCCAGCAGTAGGGAGAGAGAGAGAGAGAGGGATCGAGACCGCGAATGGGACAGAGAGCGAGACTGGGACAGAGAAAAAGATTTGTTGCTACGTAGTGCTGAAAGGCGCCGTCGAAGAGGCTCTGTCTCCCCACCATATCAATCTCCTTATGAGCGAAGCAGCCGCAGAAATGAAGACCGGTAAGATGTGCAGTGTACTTCCACATTAGGTCTTAACATTATTTTATTATTAGCGGTTTACTGTTTTTTGTGTGTTTTTTTTTTTTTTTGTTTAGCTATGATTTAGCCAACAGTAGTAAAAAACCTCGAACCAAGGAGACTCGTACCAAGCTTTCTACAGAGGAGCGACGAAAACTCTTTGAGCAGGAGGTGGCTCAACGAGAAGCCCAGAAACAACAACAGCAACAACAGCAGCAGCAGCAGCAACAACAACAACAACAACAACAACAACAACAACAACAGCAGCAGCAGCAACAGCTACAACGATTAGCATTTAATTCCCTTGTTTATCCCTCAAGCCCAAGTTTTTTAGCCTATCCCCCTGGTTACCCTATTCAGACATTTGTGGACCCGACCAATCCTAATGCTGGCAAGGTGTTATTACCTACGCCGCCTATAGACCCTATGTGTGTGACTGCAGCCGCCACAGTTTCCTTCGATCAGAATAATCAGCCACTCATTACCGACCTGACTCTAGCAGCTCAGTCCCCCAGTACCACTCAGGCCAATTCTGCTATAAGTCTGGCACATGTGCCTGCTACACTAGAACTAGCATCCTCTGGCCAGCCACAGCAGTTTGTCCAGCCAACCACCCCAGGTCAAGAACCTGGAGTCACTGTCCTATCAGTTCCTGCTCAGGCTGGCACTGCCCAAATGCAGGGCCAGCAGGGCTATGCAACACTTTGGGATCCCAACACACAACAGGCAGTGACTGTGCAGCCAGCTCAGCAGTACTCGAACACAGCCCAGCCACAGACAGCAATCTATTACCAAGGACAGCCATGCCAGACAATTTATAGCATTCCTGCAGGTTACACACAGACCAACACTCCTGTCATTCAGGTAAAGTCTGGCTAAGTGTAACTAGCTGGAATAATTCAAAAAATGAAAGTGCAAATGTCATAATGCGTCTGCCAACAATTGTCTTGTGACTGTGTCAATGCAGACATACACCGAGCCAGGTACTGGCTACTTACATGGACAGCAGGTCTATGCTGGACATCAACAGGGAGTGGTGGTCCAGCAAGGCGGCACGGTTACCACCATAGTCACGTCTCAAACAGTGCAGCAGGTAGGGGCTAAAAGTCATTCAGGACACCCCAAGAGGGCACTGTTGGGCTTCAGGTATCACACATTTTTCCCGAAATGCATTGACCCATGTGGAGTGGTTGTTTTCTAACATTCTAACATAAGTCTTTGTTTATTGTTAAAGTTTTAAACCTCAGTCGTTATTAGTCTAAGGGTGTATATTAACGTTTGTTTCAGAAACTGTTGCCTTTTCTCGCTTGGTTCGGTTTGTTTAGGGCAAAACACCGCAATCACATTCCAATCTGCACTGAAAGAATCTCCGAGACCATGTGAATGAGGTGGTGTCGGCCATGTTGCCAACAAACTCAGGAGAGGTTCGTTATAGGTGTAAAGGCAATCCAACCCAACGAACCGGGCTGTATCACAATGTATGAGCCCGTCAATGCCATTCAAAATCCAAGCACGCCTTATTTTATGTATTTTAAGTGCTCTTCTCTGCACTAGGTGATAAGAATGTTCCACTTGTTTCCATTCCTGCTAAAAAAAATAATGCCATGATTTATGAATGTCATATGACATAATAAATAACATAAAATCCGGAGAAGCTGTTGTCTGACCATCCTGACTGATGACAATTTTTAGGGGAGTTCTATTAAAAGAGAGTGACTTGTAGTGACTCATGTGACTCTAATTAACAAAGTTTGTTCCATCTGGGAATATTGCCTTGCAAACCGAACCAAGATGAAATTGCACCATTGTAGCTATTTTATGCCCAGTTTTGGAAAGAGAAATCGATTTACATATCCCTAACAAATGTGTTAAGCTCACTTCTAACTCCCTTATTTACAGGAAATGATCGTACCCAACAACATCATAGACCTGCCACCCCCTTCCCCTCCTAAACCTAAAACCATTGTCCTGCCTCCCAGCTGGAAAGTCGCACGGGATCCTGAGGGGAAGATCTACTACTACCATATAGTCACCAGGTATAAAACCGCACTGCTGACATGCTACCCTAGCATAACCAAACAGCGCTTGATTTTAGATCCCGTTTGAGTTTTGTATTGTTGTGTTCTGTTTTGATAGTAAGCTTGAAGGTAGATAACATTAGCTTACTTTAAAAACAATATAGTACAAGAATGAAAATAGTTTCAGTTGTGCTCATTTCAGTAAATGTAACCAAATAATGTTATAGAATCTATTATCTAGATATTATTTAGTGCCAAAATATATTCATTTTAAAGTAAACTTTGATAAATCTTTTTGGAAGTCAAATGTTTGGAATTAAACAAATCACCAAGCTGATACTGCTTGTTCCTGAGCAAGGATTTTAACTCTAAATTACTCTGTTGGCTTAAAAACTAATCCTACAGCCAATTTGATCTTAAGCTCTCAAATAATGAAGAAGAAAAACAATGAGTTTTTCTGTCCTAATTTATTCAAAGTTATACATTTTTAAGGTTAAGTTTTAAGTAGTTAGTAAAAAAAACTAATTTAATCACCTGATTATGAAGGTTATGGATTAATTCTTCCCTGTCCCCAGATATGCCCACTTATTGATTAAAAAAACCCCACTGTGGATTGTTGGACACTTTGGTCTCTCTACAGTCAGTTTGTATGATAGAAGAGAGGTGGACCTGTCTGTTTAGTGTGGTCTGGTTAGTATTTTAAAAATATGCAGACACACTTATGCTGTCTGTAGAAAAAGTAATTATTTAATAATCACCTCTTGAAATGCAAATCATCTACCTAGGTGCTTAGACAGTCTTTCTGCGAACATACGGCAGTCCTGTTTTTCTAATCGAAAAACTTGCTGTATTAACTCGTGTCCCCTAATTTGCATATTTATAGTTAAATCATGTACAGTGTTTAATAAATCTTCCTGTCTGTCTTAGGCAAACCCAGTGGGATCCTCCTAGCTGGGATGGCATTGGGGAAGAGGCCACTGTAGAGCATGAGGCTGAAATGGACCTGGGAACACCAACATATGATGAAAATCCCTCAAAGGTATTCATTGAATCTTTTTTTTTTTTTTACCTTAAATATTTTAATATCAGGACTTCATGTTTAAAAGGGCCATAAATGGTTGTAAACCAAGACTTGCGAAATTAAGTTCTTTGTAGCCCTACACACTGGCTGAGTGAATAAAGTTCCCACCCAAGATTTGCTGGTGCATGGCCCTGTTCATCATCCCCTTGTTGTGGTGAAGTTGTCCTGTTCCCCTAATGCAATTAATGAGTGAGGATTGTGTTCCTGAGGTATTGGGAAGCATTCCGTCTCCTCCAAACAGCAAGCTAATTTGATGCCAAAGAGCTTAATTTTGTACTTATCTGTCCATAAAACTTTCAAACAGGTCTTTTCTGAATCATTACATTTTCTTTGTAAAAAATTCCAGATGGGCCTGTGCTTACGTGAGCAGGCGGGCCTTGCAGGCTTTGCAGGATGTCATTCTTTCAAAGTTTAGTGTTACTGATTTATTTTCTTGGTGACCTGGTCCCAGTTGCATTGAGATCATATTTTCCTGTGTATTTCTTTGCTAATTCTGTTTACTGATGTCATTATAATTAAAACTCCACAAGCTAAGACCTTGCATTGAGCCCCAGGCTTGTGAGAGGTAATTTTTGTGTTTCTTCTATCTGTAAATATTCACACCATCTGTTGTCACCTTTTCAGTAATCTGCTTGGAGATGGTCTTGTAACACATTCCAGCCTTGTGTAAGGTCCACGATCTTGTCCGTGTCATCCTTGGACAGCTATTTTGTCTTTGACATGGTGGAGAGTTTGGAATCTGATTGTGTGTTTCTCTCCACTGTGCATGCATGTTTATTCCATTTTTAAGTCATCAATACACCTTATATTTATAGTGACACTATAATGGGCAAAAATTACGAACACATCTTACAAATTACCCAACTAGATTTAAGAGAGAATGTAAAAGCATTTTAATATATAATTTTTTTCTTCCCATGTATCCCACCTGGCAAGGTGGGGAAACATTTTGGTAGTGAACCTGTCTGGAAGTTTGAGGTTTGCATGGATTGTCTGGTAAATTAAGGATTTTGCACACTGTAATGGCCCACAGCTGCGACTTGTACCCGTAGAGACATCTTTTTTTTCCAAGAGACAGGACATGTGCGTTTTAACTGTGCTACATGGCTTCAGACTTTAAAAAAAAATCTATTTTCTTTTGCTTTGAAGTGTGCGTCTTTGTTCACATTTGAAAAAAACTAAATACTTATTTCTAAATACCATTGCGTACTTGATGTGCCACATCTATCATATCCCTGTCATTTACACAAAACTGTGCCATTAACCTTCTGGCTTGACAGTGTTTTAGATCTGCTGCCCAGAAAATCTTCTTTTTTTTTTTTTTTTTAAAGCTGTTTAAATCTTTTGTTTAAACACAACCAGACCAGAGCTGTCTCCAAGTTCAAACATTGTCCATGAATAGCTAATCTGACACATGGTAAAATATGGTCTCTTGTATGTTTACAGTTCTCCACCAAGACAGCTGAGGCAGACACCTCCAGCGAACTTGCGAAGAAAAGCAAAGAGGTCTTTCGCAAAGAGGTATACTACTTGCTCCTGTGACAATTTCTATGACCACTATGCGTTAATCTATTCTCTTTACCCGCTTAATTCCTAGCTCAGCCTATCCCAGCACACATAGGGCAAGAGGCAGGGGTGCACCCTGGATAGGTCACCAGTCTATCACTTTGCCACATATAGACAAACTACCATACGCACTTACATTCTCTCCTCTAGGCACTTTAGAATCACTGAGCAACCTAATGTTACAATCATTAAATCCCCAAAACATTCATTCATCTTCTATACCCGCTTATTTCTTGGCTCGGGGGCACAGGGATCTGCTGAAGCCTATCCCAGTGCAAGAGGCAGGGGTAGACCCTGAACAGGTTGCGAGTCCATCGCAGGGCCACATACACAATCAGTCGATCCGAGGGGCAATTTAGAGTCACTAATGTGTACGTGTAAATGTTTTTTAAATTGTTGGAAAAGGCGCAGGAGAAGATGCATACTCTGCACAGAAAGATCGCTTGCTCGGAAACCTGGGACCTTCTTGTTGTGAGGCAACCGTGCTAACCACTACACCACCGTGCTGCCCCACCCCAAAACATAGTTGCAAATGTGATAGTCCTATGCAGTGCTGGTGAACTTATTTATCCTTACATTTCTGCTTGTTTCCTTGTATATCCAGATGTCACAGTTTATTGTACAATGCCTTAACCCCTACCGAAAGCCTGACTGCAAACTGGGCCGCATTAGCTGCACAGAGGATTTCAAACATCTGGCTAGGAAGGTAAGCTTGAATGTTTTCAGCGATCATTGTTCAATCGTAGCTGACCCTGTGATTCGTACAGAACAGTCTGTATTAGTTCATCCTACATATACAGTAATATATGTATGTAGAGTGAAGTTACCTATCACAAAGTCAACATTTATTTGTTTACATGAATTATTTTAAGTGACTCCATTTAAAAAAAAAAAAGGTAAAATCATTTGATGTTACCTTGCTGGACCTTGGATTATTTTAAGTGACTCCATTTAAAAAAAATAAATAAATAAAAAGGTAAAATCATTTGGTGATGTTACCTTGCTGGACCTTGCTGTCCAATAAAATGCTTAAAAACGCAATAATGTTTTCAGAAAAAGGGGAGGTGCTCACAAATTTAAATCGAAATCTAAAAAACATGCTGTAGAGCCTGAATTAACTGCAGTTATCAAATTATCAAATATTTTGGACAAATATTTTTATATTACTTAGTTTGTATAGGACTTTTTATGTCTGTTATTTTACTTTATAGAGACTGCAGTCTAAATAGTCGTTTGGGTTCTGTGTGTTCATCATGATAAAGTAGAGTTTAGCAGAATATTAGTGTGCACTTATTCAGTGCATCTCTGATTTTATTGTTAGTCCACTATACACTAACTTCTGAACAGAGGAATATTTCATTTCATCTTCTTTACCCGCTTATTCCCGAATCCGGGGTCACTGGGGTCTGCTGGAG
>JAOTQW010000036.1:14362883-14385514 GCA_026260075.1 Sisor rabdophorus | reverse complement strand
AAACCGGAGTACCCGGAGGAAACCCACGCAAGCTTGGGGAGAACATGCAAACTCTGCACAAAAAGATTCAATTTTTTAATTCAGTTGAAGAGTTGATGGTAAAGGGCCTTGCTAGGGAGCAAGGGCCTTGCTAGGGAGCATTTTGGTTGTACTAAAAGTTTGAATCCACCAATCAGCAGTCCAACCACTTTCTCACACTAATTGGATAGGGCATGCCAATTCTGAATATCTAGTATAGAGCAGAACATCACACACCCAATGAGATCTGTAGGTAAAAAAATCAGGTACATTTCAGCCTACATGTTTTTGGACTGTAGGAGGAAACAGGAGTACCCAGAGTAAACCCATAGAAATGCTAAGCTGCTATGCTGCTTCTGCAGACATTTATTAATACATTAATGTCTATTCCATTGCAGGACACACACATTAGGGAAGTAGAGGTCTTTCTGCCGAAAATAAGTCTTTAAAGGCGATGAAAAAAGGGATAACCTGAAAAAAAAATTACACAAGGTGCAGGTGGGAATCAAACCCCCTCCTGAGAAATGCTGTATTGAGGAAAGTAAGTACAGAGTTGTAACAGTAATGCTGCCTTCAGGTTTCATTTATCCATTCATCTTCTATACCCGCTCATTCCCTAACTCCACACATGCACAGGGACCTATAAGGCAACTGTGCTAACCACTATGCCACCGGGCTGCCATAAGGCTTTGATCTTATCCTGCATTATGTTTGACTTTGTGACATTACCAATGTTTTCATTCTCTGCTTCATCTTTGCCTGTAATTAATACTTTATTAAAAGACAATAAAAGACACAATGGTTTTTGATGTCTAACAGTACAAACAAACCAGTCATATGGTGCTGCTCCCTATTACTGCTATAGTTTTAGGTTGCATTTACACCACAGGTATAAAGTGAATCCTGATTCCGATTTTTTGGGATATGACAAATGATCTAAGCACAAAAACAGCACACAGATTCGAATATTTTCCGATTTTTTTTGTCAATGTGTAATAATTAGTGATGTAAAGTGATGGTGTCACATTTAATTTAGGTTTATACACCTATATATATAACTTAGGGCAACGGTTTTTAGTAGTTATTATTTTTACTTAAATATAAAAAACTAAGGAATTATCTGAAAAAAGGTACTATATTTACACAGGCTGGAACGCGTGCGCGCCTCTTTTTTCTCCACCTATAGAGGGCGTTGTTTTGCCGATCTTTAAATATGAAGCAACATATTGAATAACACTTTTGTCTTTGTCCATTGACTATCGTGCCGTTTTTACTTCTTTTTCTGGTTAGTAAGTTTGCCTTGGGTTGTCTACATGTATAGTGTAAATGCAGATTTCGTATTTGGGTGAGTTTTAAAAGAGGATGTGAGCGGGTTAATGGAAAAAAAATTAATTGGGGATCAAGACCTGCAGTGTAAATGCATCCTAAGATGTATGATTCGTTCAGTTATTCACACACAAGAGGAAACCGTGCTTCAATACAACACAGGTTTACCCATAAAACAGGCACAACCTCCATCTTCGCCCACAGCATGAGGGCACTGTGCTTGGGTTTAGTAAGGCATTTAAGTTTGTGTTACAAAACCAAAGCAAAAGGAATAAGAACTACTTGACGAGGAAGCTTTCGTCCTCCTCCTCTTTTTAATGCAGCCAGCAGGCAGGAACCATAGCCATTAGAATGACAAACTTTAATAATGTGGTAGAAAAAACAACCTATTTTTTTCCTATTCCAATGCCAGTATTATGTTTTGCTTTGGTTTGTAAGCTCTCTGTAAGGAAGTCTGTCCTCTTAACATAAATACCCAAACAGTTTTGTAAGGAAGACGAGCTGTTTTTGGTGGAAAGCGCTGCCAAAAATGAGCAAAAAGGCACTTATATTGATAGAAAATAAGCAGCATCTAGTTCTTCTCTTCACACTTGGGAGTTGTAAGTCTTTCCCTTTAATGCAAAAAGAGTGCTGTGCTCTTTTCCTCATTGGGGTCCACTGTTGTCCAATGAAATGCCCTTTACTTCAGACCATGGTGATACCTTGATTGGGTGAACTGAGTGCTTTGGCAACATCGTGCCGCTCAATGTTGCTCAGTGCGCTGCCTAGCAGCTCCAGTGTTGCATTCTCCTGTTGCGCCCAGTCAGTAAGCAGAGTGTGAATAGGGTCCTCTCCACGGCTAAACATGTCCACTCGATCCTGCTCGTAACCCAGCACATTGGCCAGTTGCCTCCAGTTCTGGCTTCCCCCCTCAAACAGAAGCTTCTCGACCTCCTCCTGCCTGTTAGGGGGAAGGTCAATGTAGCGAGAGTCCTGCTTGATGTCCAGCTTAATGCCTGGGGAGAAGATAAAAGGTTTGGCTCAGAATTCGGGAACCTGGATAAATCTGTGATCGAGTTCACAGTTAAAGTAAGTGCTGTGCCTCTGCAGTGTATACCTTTGCCTGGCTGACTGTCCTGAAGACTGTGAGAGTCGAGGAAAACGCCGCTGTCGCTGTGGAGCTTCTCACCCTCCACCACGTTGTTCAGCTCCGCAGCTCGACCTTTCCTCAGCGCCGCCTTCTGCTGGAATGATTTCCAGCTGAAAAAACACACACACGTTTAGCGGTAAGTACACTCTTAATTAATCTCAGCCGTTTCAGTTCAGATAAAACTAGACAAATGAATAACCACTAATATATAGTCTATAAATGTGGTAGTGGTAGCTCAGTAGTTAAGGTGGACTGCTATCTGGAGGATCGGTTTGATTCCCAGCATCATAAGCTACCAACGCTGGGCCCTTGAACAAGGCCCTTAATTGTTGAGTTGTATAATTGAGATAATGGCATATGCTAAAATCCACAGATATAAAGGTAATTGTGCTGAGGGATTCTTATTGTAATGCATAGGGCTGTGTGAACATATTAATATCATGACATATTTACATGATAGTGTATCAATATTCTATCCCTGGTATAGATACATATTTAAAGCATTTGGCAGACGCTCTTATACACAGCCACTTACATTTATCTCTTTTATACAACTAGGCAACTTGTTTAGGGGCCCAACAGGGTGTTGCTGGGAATTGAACCACAATCTTTCAAGTAGAAACCCAATTCCCTGCATGTCAAACAACTAACTAATCAATCCACTCCTGTAGTTTTTAACACATACACCCATAATCTCAAAAGCAAACAAAGTGAAAATGCCTGATTTTGTATTTATTGTATTTTTGATACATTTAAAGAATCACAATGTATTGCAATAGATATTTCAATGCAAGATAGCAGGATATATTGGAGTCAGGCCTATGTATCAAGATATGTATTGTAACGTATTGTAAAATCTCACCACTTGTAGGCAACATAGATCAGCAGTCCCAGAACCACAGCTACCAGCACAGACACATAGATCAGGATGTTGTTGCCTCCCTCCTCATGATGTTCAGAGCCAGTGTTTGGAGAATCAGATACTGTCACCATTCTATTCTTTCTCTCCTCATCAGGAGAAACAGGACGTCGAGGAAACTCCCACGGCCCGTCGGAACCGTTCCTCGAAAAGATGTGCAATTCCAGATCTGCAGACATTTAGGGTTTAAAGAATATTTAGTTTTAACGCAAAATTACAGACATATTTTAAATGTCCCTTTCATCTGTTAAAATACTCAAAAGAGCAATTAAATCACCTCAGGACTTTTGTTCCTAGGATTTCTGAAAATGACATGAATTGAGCTGGTTTTCTTTCCAGCCAAAGAAGATCATCACTGTGTTTTTTGCTTTTAAAGCTTTATAACATATTTATTAATAGTGACAGGAACAACATCTGGTCTCAGGCAGCGATGGAAGCTATAAAGAATTCCAACAGCCACATTAAGAGAAGCAGGCTGACACTCCTCTCACACACAAACACATATATACACACACACACAGCAGAAAAGAATCTGAGCAACACATGGCTGGAGAGCGCCTGTCTGCCTGCCTGCCAGGCGAGACTGGAGTACCAGGTTGTAAGCTGAGACGTATGGAAGGAACAGTACAACACAAATCTCACTTAGCAAGACTTTACAGCTCTGCCATAGCGGAAATCCCCCTCAAACCAGAGGAATACTTCACACACACACACATACACACACACCCCTGCAGGCTCTCTCACTAAAGATTAAACACCATTGCCTTGCCCTAATTAGTTAAGCGACTTTCATGTTGTGATTCACATTGTGTGTGAATGTGTGTGTGGGTTAAGTGATGCCTTCCAGCAATTGGTGTTGGTTAAGCCAATTCCAAACCTGTTAACCAACCTAACACATCACACCGGGAGACAATTTCAAACTAGTTTTACTCCTTCAGTTGTATCAACCTTTCTATGATAACATTGTTATTTAAGATAATCAATCACACACACGGTAATCCTGCTTTAATACAGCACTACAAATATTAATATTGAAGAACGACTGGTTTCCTGAGATTCCTCTCTCAGAACTGCTACCATTAGCCTAATTAATTCATCAAGCAGCTAATAGACACATGCACACACACACACGGTATAAAACACGTTATAACTCATACAATAAATCTAAAATCCCACTTTATTTCAGCTTGAAGTGTAAAAGTCTTTAGGACAAAAAAACCTATTGTATTGTGTTATACTTGGTTTGTTTTGTATGGTTGGCCAAAAGGTCAAAAAGAAGAAATTAATTGTCTATCTACCCTATAAGGTCGGTATACAACAGAATGTTTATCCACACAAACATACACCGCACAATTTGGTGAAAATACATTTTTTTTAAATAATTTTTTTTCTATGGCTGTTTGGACAATAGACAACATCACAAATCAATTTTAGAAATTTGTTACAATTTTAAGAAACAATAATTTCAGCAGTCAACTCACAGCAAGAAGTTTCCGGGCTCGATTCGCGGGCAATAGGTCATTCTTTGCGGAGCATCTTCCCCATGCTATTGTCTGGTTTTACTCCGTGTACTCCAGTTTCACACAGTACCTTGCAATAAGTTAATTGGTGATTCTAAATTGCCCATAGGAGTGTGTGTGTTTGTGTGCGGTTGTTCCTCTATGTGTAGCCCTGTGATAGACTGGTAACCTTTTAAGGATGTGCCTCTCGCCCCATGTGCACTGGGATAGGTCCCAGAAGACCCTGAGTTTGGTGGGTATGATGAATGAATAAAAATGAAATGAGAAATCGTAATGTGAAATCTTTGCACTTAGAAAGAAATTATATTTGAAAAGCTGCCATTTTTGTGATTAAACAATATAAACTATCTGAAGATACAAGAAACACAGTGGGTACAGGGTTTTTGTCTTATCACCAACAGCCAACCTGTAAATAACCTCTTCTATGAAGCAATTGATCTATAAAATTTCAACAAAAATCATGTACTTAAAGGTTTGAGCCGTTTCTGATTTAAAGCATTACATTGTATTCCAGAATACAGTCGATTTTAGATTTAACTACAAGACTGTATTATCAAACTACCAAGACAGATATTAAAATAATAACATTAAGTAAATATTAGTTCTAATTATTTTAGCTGAGGATAAGAGATCATGTACCCACCCATGCAGAGTGTGTCTGACTTGGGCTGACACGGCCTGATCTCCACCTCATCCTCCTGGCAGCGAGAGCAGGGCATGCAAGCATTGCTGTGCTTTTTTTCCTCTGAGAAGGTACCCGGACCGCATGGCTGGCACACAGTGTTTCCTGCAGGGCTACATTCCCGCACTACACCCTCTCCTTGGCCACACATGTCACACGGGGCGCAGTTTGAGGTTGATTCGTTCATTTGCTTCCAGAGAAAAAAGCCTTTGCTGCAGTCACAGCGGGTGTCTTGAGTGATGGTGCAGTGTGCCAGCTGGGAAATACCTACAGGGCATTTTGAACAGGGCTGGCATCCAAACAGTCCCTCAGAGTCTGAGAATGTCACACCTGTGTGATAAGAAAGAAGGAGGGGAGGGAGGAAGGAAAGAGGTTAACAAGAGAAATTAAAAGAAACAAGAGAGGGAGGAAAGATTGACATACCATGTAATAATAGTATCTTATTATTAAGTTTAAATGTTGTAAGACTTTTAAAGGACATGAATAAAGAGATTTCTTAGATTTAAAGGGAGGAGTTGTGTACTTTGCCAGAACTAAAATTAATGTAAAATAAATACAGTTAAATAAATGTAACTCATGTATTTGTCACTAGCAAACAGACTATATAAAATAAGTGCTGTTACAACTGTGATTTATTGATGGATTTCAGCCACTCACCCTCTTGGCATGGTTGGCATTTGATGTCTTCTTCTGCACAATCAGACGCCACTCCTGTGCCTACGGGACACAGACTGCAGCACTTGCCTGAGGATGTATATCTCCCGCTAGTACACACATCACCTGCCTCCACCTGCCCAAAAAGAAGCGCACACACACTGCTGAATGACATATCACAGATTTTTGAAATTCAATAGAGAGGAAAAACAAACGTCTTTGAATTTTTATAACAGCCATGAATACACAATCCTTTGAAAGGCGTCTGATTACAATGTCCTCTGGCAGAAGCATATCAAAGGTATGAAGCAGTTCAGCAAGTTAAGGCGCCTGTGTTGAGAACAATCAGTAGTTTAGCAATGCAAATGAGAGATCAGTGGCCAGGGATCAGCTAACCCTTTAAAGTGACACTTTTCATTTACATTTGAGCCTTTCTCAGCTGTACTTCACACGTATCTGTCACTTAAACATGTCTAATCCAAATCCAAATAATACAAATCAGCTGGCATTTTAATATACTACAAAATTTTAGAACATTACTATACCATTTGTAAAAAAACCCTCCAAAACCTCAGTATTACGTTATGAGACAAGTGAGAGCTCGATTGGTGCTCAGACAACCAATGAAACCTAATTGTAACAACATCAGCTTTTACTGTGTAACATTGTGGCTATAAGACACTTTGGATATTAACTTACTATACATATATATAGTATATGTCTGCAGGGACTGGCATGTCTGATTGGTTCTGAATTCTCTGGTTTGTCTCCAGAATGCCTTAGTGTCTAACAGCTGTGACTGGATTTAATCAAACCCAGCCACACTCAATGGAAAGAAGATATAAATGCCAGAGCAAGAGAGAGAGACAGTGATTCTGGTCGGGGGATAAGGCGACCCTGGCACTTTAGAATGTTGCACACACTGGCATGAACGCAAATAGGACAAAAAGAGCTAGAGACATCTGCCGGCTCACAATTACAGGAAAAGGGCAAGATAAAAGAAGAGTGCACAGGTCATGGCTACGAAACACTAATACCACAGCTGTCCTTACATGTGCTTTGAGGAGCGGAGAGACAGCTGAAAAAGGGGAGGGGACACAGTTGCAGTCCTGAGGACGGGGTGCGGACAGACGAGGCAGGTCCAGCATGCCGAGACCTTTGATGTGTCCAAGCTGCAGCTCTGCAGATGTGTGAGAAAGGGTCCGTGCCGTACTCTGTAAAACGTGTGCTCAGGTTTAGGGCGGCGTGGCTTGTTCGCCTCCGGGGAGCTGACAAGAGCAAACAGATGTCTAACAACTAACCTCCTGCAAAGCGCAGGGAAGGGGGGAGCAAAACCTCAACAACCTCTATGATCTCTTTTTCTCTTGCTCTTTGATCTCTGGGCAGCGTGTGCTGACCTGTCGAATTTGAACACACACACACAAAGCTATACCCACAGGCTAAAACGCTTTCCAGTCTACTGCCCTTGTTCCACATTCCATAGTCATCATGAAATGAAGTTTATTAATCTGCCACTAAGCGTATAGAAGATGCAGAACTGAGTCGCCTTCATTGAGAGAAGAAGAGCTTAAATGACAGGATTTGAACTTCAGATTTCTGGATAAAGTCATGCCTTTAGAATAAAGAGCAAAATAAAAAGCAATTGATTTTATAATCCTAAAACAACCCATGTACCATATACATAACATCGATAAATAGTGATGGAAAATATGGAAAACTAGTCGCTGTTTCAAATCACTATATACTGCCATAATAGGAAATTAAAGGCATCATGCATTCTTTCCTAATAAGGTATTAAATGCTGCCTACCCTATAAACTATGCTAGCACTTATACCGCAACTTCGAGTGAAACACTGAATAAACTCCAAAATGTTACACAGCAGCGGAATGACCACAGGACTTCGTGGAGACCATGCACATGAAAGAAGTCTATTAGCATGAAACAGGCCTTTGCCTTTGATCCTGAGTTCTCTAGACATTGATTATATCTATTCGCTCTAAGGGTCAGAAAATCCCAAAGTAAGAAGGGGGGGGGCACAGTTATTGAGCACAAGCTTAAGAGGCTCCTGTTTCCATCAGTTTGTCAGCATAGGACCACCAAAGATCTAAAAGGGCTTCAAAAGTACTTGTGCGCTACGGCTGTCCCGGTCACTCACACTTACACAAACATAAATGCTGAGTGGAGTGGATGTACAGGCACACGTGAAGTACGTAAAGGATAAACAATTAAATTGACAATCAAAGGCACAAAACAGCGAACAACACTCGCAGGCAGAAAAAACAACTTTGTTGTCACTAAATCACACCCAGGTGTCAGAGACAAGCTATAGTCAGCAGCCGTGCTGTGGGTTAGCAGCAGGAAGAGAAAGAAAGAGGAGGTCTGCTATTTTTACCAATAATAAATTATGTGACAAAACACAAAAAAGAGCTTTAACAAAATTAGCGAGAATGAACAATATTATGTAGTGTTTTATGTAAATATTAATTTTGATTCACACATCCTTACTATTGTAATAATACTGATAGATTCTAAGGAGTCATGTAACTGAGGGCGCCACTAGAAACTTTAGACCACCTACTACACCCATTCTGTACTGTTACTACTGATAAAACAGATCACTGGTGGCCCCCAAAGCGTTTGGGCCTTAGATTCGTTCTAATGATGTATAAGAAAGGTCTCTTTCACCAATAAAACCTCAAGCTCATTTACAGGCCTGTCAGTTTGAAACTAAAGACTCTAAACGATCACATTAAAGGAGGGTTTGGAGTTTAAGAGGAACCCCCCACATACATACATACACAAATGCACACACACACAAATACCAAAGTCATACAGCAAAAAACGGAAAGTCAAATTACTGAACTGCAAACTCTCCCCCCTGGTTCGTCCGTAGACCAGGAGAAAATGAGGATAATTGCTACTCTCTGCACACACTCAGCCTCTGCAATACTAAACTGTGGTTGCTTTTCTTTTTCAATCGAGCGCTGACACGACAAACAGATGTGGCACTGTCCTTATCCTTTTGCACACTTTCCATGCACTAAATGCCCCTCATCTGCTATGCGCTTGGGTTATAACTAAAACAAAAGCTTATGTAAGCACAAGGATCCTTGAATTCATTTGAGATAGACATCAAAACCACTCCATTAGATTATTGCCTTTCTTTTTTCATTCCAAAATTTGCAGGGCACCATGGATTTATACAGCCAATGCCGGGAGAGACCATTTTGTTGAACACAAGCTCTGGAACATCTGGCTTTTCCAGAGAAAAGCCACAGCCTGAGCAAAGGAATTCTAATGAACTGACGCAAACCTGTAACTGTAAATCAATACAAAGAAAAAGCTGTCGTTTTGCTGTCATTAACTGCTCTTTTTAGGGTCTGAACTTCAACTTTAATTTTGTATGTCTTTATCCAAATACACGTTTTAATATTCATTCAAATCAACACACTTTTTACAGTTTTTTTTAAAACTCTGTAATAAAATATGAACCCTGTTCTGACTACAACTCATTACTTATTATTATCTATGCACTTAATAATCTTTAATTACTCGTGTAGTATTATAATAATTATCAGTCCAGATCTCATGTGATGATTCTTCCTCTTTGAAGTTACACTATGAAGCTGTACTATGAGTATGAATTCTTTGTTAGTAAAGCAATAAAAAGCCACGTGATTAATAACATCTTTGTTGTTGAGTAGAATTAAATGAACAAAATTTTATAAAAATATTTAACTTTTTATGTTATGTTATGTACCAAGAAATAAGGGCTCA
The DNA here is from genome assembly GCA_026260075.1 of Sisor rabdophorus. Lineage (NCBI taxonomy): Eukaryota > Metazoa > Chordata > Actinopteri > Siluriformes > Sisoridae > Sisor > Sisor rabdophorus. The sequence goes on along the minus strand of JAOTQW010000036.1, from coordinate 14,375,487 downwards.
TTTTCTATGCTTTATAACCAGTTAAATTAGAAGTCTAAAGGTTGACAAGAAGACAAACATGGATTGTGGGTTTGAGTCTCAGCATTACCTAGTCACCGCTGTTGGGGCCCTAAGGAAGGCCCTTAAACCCCCAAATGCTGCATATAAGAGATAAATTCAAGTTGCTCTGGATAAGAGGGCATCTACCAAATGCATGAAATGTAAACTGTATAAGACTCTCTGTGTAGTGTTACAGTTTAACAGAACACATGTCCCTCCTGCAGTGTGATGGAGGAAAAACAGGATATATCATGGGTTCGATTTCCCCATCACCACTAAGCTGCCACTGCTGGGCCAATAAACGAAAGTCTTTCTTATATTCAGGTAAGATATAAACGGAGAGACCCGGATGTACCACCCGCGCGGGTCCACACGGTCAACTCACCTTCAGGACTGTGATGTGGAGGTAAAACGTGAACACCACGGCCACAAACTTCATCTCTTTCGACTTCCGCTTTTATGCTCGCAGGAATCCCGCCAGGCTACAAATTAACTTTACAAATAAAAGTTTTAGAAGTGTAAAATATGTTAACAATAACAAGACAAATCCGTTTCGTTCGTGATGAAATTCAGTACGGCTCCGTACCGCTCACTCCGCTGCTCGCGCACTGAAATCTTACCGGAGCCGTTTATGAGCAGCTTTTTTGTGCTCCGCCGTGACGTCACTGCCCCTCTGGTTTCGCCGTCTCTGATTGGACAGGAGGTGGACGGGAGACAGACCGATAGAAGGGTAAAAAAAGTCTGCACATGGTGTAGTTTAACAGATATGGTGATACAGTCGTGCCGCTAGCAATTCTGGGCTCTATAAAAACATGAGGTTGGTCCAAGTACTGCACGCATTTCGCCCCAAACCTAATACAAACTTTAGTTTCCTGCTAGTACGCACCTCTAAACGGCGCCCTTGAATAGATACAGTAAAGGATGGAGGGATGAATTACATTATGCACTGTACTGTAATTTGTTCTGTACAAGTGTTGTTTTTTTTCTTTTTTTATTCTTCTTTATCCTTATTTTTGGGAGTTCTAAAATGCCGTTGAATTTAACTTAGTTAGAGATAATTTTTAGATGGCATTTTAATCTTCTAAGATTGTATATAAGTTTTTCTGGATGAAGGCATATGCCAAATGCTATTAATTTAAAGGTGTGATGCTCTTTTTCGTCTTTAATTCATTCATCTTTATACCCGCATATTCCATAACACGAGTCACGGGAGTCCGCTGAAGCATATCCCAGTTCACATAGGGCGAAAGGCAACGGTACACCCTGGATAGGTTGCCAGTCTATCACTGGACCACACATAGACGAACAACCACACACACACACACCAGTCACCAATCAACCTAATGTACTTATTTTTGGACTGTGGGAGGAAGCATGCAAGCACAAGCATTGGGAGAACATGCAAACTCCACAAAGACTCCTAGGCCAGGATTTGAACCAAGGGTCTTCTTGCTGTAAAGCGATCATGCTAACCACTATGAGACCGTGCCTCCCTTATTCATAATCTAATCATTGTCAATTTTTACATGGATTAAAAACTTGACATGTTTTTCACATATTTTCCACATACTGCAGATTTTTTAATAATTAATTTAATGTTATTATTTGAGCTTTTTGATAAATGTTGATGAATAATGTTGATAATTTTTTTCACAGGAAAAAATATCTTAGCTTATATTTCTTACCTTATGCCATATTGTTCACATAATGTTGCACATGTTCTTTTCAAAACTCAGGACAAAACCTATTGAAATGTACCTTATAGTCCTCCCAAAGTCACATGTGAAGTTTCTGTTAATGAAACTATGATTGGGTTAGAAGTTTAAAACCTTTTATGTAGTGAAATAAAAGAGAAACATTCTGGATAAAGAGCCAGCCAATCACAGTGTTTATGCAGGTTCTATTATCGTCATCATCATATTTGTAGCAGTATAGAGATTTATCTGATTTTTTAATCAGAGGAATGAAGTTCTTCTAGATAAACAAGCGGTCAGTGGCAGTGGTCGTAAAGCCACAGGGATGCACCACATGAAGTCAGATACTTCAGAAGACAACAAATGGAGACAACCCCCAAAATACAATGAGAGAAGCGCTTCAAAGAGAGTCAGAAAGAGAAGTATGCGACTACTGAGGAAAAAAAAAAGAGTATTAAACAGATATGTGTCTCAGCGTCCACTGGCTGTTTGCAGACGTAGTTAGCTAAAGAACAGCTGATCAATCAGGCTGCACAGAAGGAACCGCAACACAAGTCTAAGAGCAGTTTTACAGATGCGCAAAATATAAGTGGCTTTCTAAGTTAAATGGCATCAATTCAGTTGTGATTATAGGTGGGATTTATAACCACGTGTATTTACAGACTGATGAGTTTAATAACACCATAATATAGAGTACAACAAGCCTAATGGGCTAGTGAAAAAGCAAAACTTGTGAAGTCTATATTTTTGCAGTCATTTGGCTTGATTGAGGAAATGTCTCAATGAACATACAATTTGTGAAAGAATTTGATTTGAGCAATGATACAGAATCATATTTGGGCCAAAGTTGATAAAAGAGTATATCAGGACATTGCAGCTGACTAAGTTGGTGGTGTTCTTGCATCATACTTGCTTTTCTTCCAAGTACTGAAAACCCTTTTTAAATGGTAGTGTTCCATTTCTAGCAGTGGAATGGAAATTTATCAAATCAATAAATTGTATTTCCAGATGTCCAATTTTTAAGTGTGGCATTCTTCCATAAATCAGGAGGTTTACTCAGAACTTTGACTTTAGCTATACATATCACTATATATATATATATATATATAGAGAGAGAGAGAGAGAGAGAGAGATCAGTACCAAGTGCTTGTCAATCTGGAGTAAGATACTAAAAAGAGACTGAAAAAAGCAGCAATAAAACCCAGCAGCGGCTCATCCTGTCAATTTACAAATAGGTGGTCAGCAGTTAATCTGGGAGGGGTAGAAAGGATTTGCGGCTGTTCGCGAGTGCCCGTGTTTCTAACAGTAAGCACTAAGACAACAAGTAATTGTCAGGCTTTCCATTTCTCTTTTTCTTTCACTTTGCCTCAGGTCTGGGAAGGAGATACCTGCTTTCATGGAAAGCGAGGTGTCAAGCCCTCCTCCTATTGTCAGCCAGGCAGATCAGAGACAGAATAGCCACCATAACCACCATCAGCATGACCCCCCATCCATCCACTCAGACTTGTTCCTCTCTCTTTAAACATGCCCTGGCTGGAAATGCCACAGGCTGTCTCCCCTACCCCCTACACTTCCCCGGCTCTATTGTCCCCCTTGGGGTGTTTATGGGTAGAGCTACAGGATGTTCGGCCCATGAGCGCATCAAAGGATTCCTCAGCCAGATAAATGTAGGGTAACTGTGACCTTTTCAACCCTAATTGGGTTGACACGTCAGGACAGGAGCAGGGACGTTCAGAAGAAGGAATATCAAAGAAAGAGACCCTTTCTTCTTACTGCTAGTATTTTATTATACTTTTTAAAGATTTGTGCATTTTGTGCTTGTTGTTCAATGTTGCCAGGCAACAATAATATTAACCTGATATTTAACCCCAAACGTATTTCCATGAGTAAAATTAAACTAAATCCCATTCATAGTGTATCAATCAATTAATATGACTTTATTAAAGGTCAGGAATTAAAAATAACTAATTCATTATTAGTACATAAGGAGTACAGGAGGATACTGAATAATAATAACCATATCAAATAATAAAACTTAATCCCAAGTTTTATCCCTCATTTAATATATCATGTACTGTAGTGGTGGTACAGTGGGTAAAGTGTTGGACTGCTAATGGAAAGACCAGGGTTTGACACCCAGCAACACCAAGTTGCCACTGCCATGCTAGAAAGGCCTTCAACCCTACCAAAAATGCTATAAATGTGGATATAAATATATGGCTGCCAAAAATTGCCAGAATTTGTCAAAGATTGACAAATGAGTCAGAAAATAATTCACCAGGACATGTAAGAGAAACCTAATATATTTAAATCCATACACATATACATACAGTAAATGAATCCAGAGGAACAGAGTGGAACTACATGCCTAAATGCAACAAAATAAATTTGTGTAAAGAAAAAGAATCTCCCAGCTGTTTGTGTGCCATAGCCCACCGCAGGGCATCTCCTCACAGAGGGTTTATTTCCTCTGTTTTTACTCGGAATGCAGAGCATGAATAGAAGACCGGCTGTGGTGCGAACATGAAAAGACTTATTCAGTCTGCACAGCAGCGTTCACTCCAAATCAGACCAGATCACACAGTTTTGGTTTGACAAACAAATTGTGTTAGGAGAAGAAAGTGTGTAAGTGTGTGTGTCGGTGGAGTGCTGAGGTGCAATGCAATTGAACAAAACAGCATTTGTATCAAGTATTTATTTCCGGTGTTTGACTTGTACTGCAGTAGAAAGAGTGAGCAGCAAAATCTGGGTGGTAACATGGATGTGTGCTAGATCCTACAGCTTAAGCTGCATTCCCATGTGTTACATAGACACTCAAGACTCTTTAAACCATTCATTGTTTTAGCATACCAGTGTGGACGACTTGAATCCATGACAAAGCATCCATGACAGCAGAAAGGATAAGACCGACCTGACCGAGGAGAAAAACAGACTGTAGACGCTTCCACAGCAGTGTTTTTCCACAGCAATTTGAAAGGCACCTATACAAGAGAATCAGTGAATAAAAACCTGCGCACAAGCCTGCTGAAAAAAAAATAAAATAAAAGCAGTACAAAGTAAATGCAAAAAAGTGTAACAGTGTAGTACAATATAAAGACCAGAACAAAAATGTAAGGCACAAGTTGTTTAAAAACTCCATAGTGCAATAAGAGAAAAAAAACAAACAAATAAAAAAAAACAGAACCTGTGCATTGCTTATTTCACACACTTACACGGATACATAAACAAATTATCTCGCTTTCTTTTTCACGTTTTTTCCTAGCTCACACAAACACATGCTTCTTTTGGTGTTCCAGTCTGTTTTTTTAGTCGATTTTGTTTCTAAATCGCATCAATGCAGAACAGAAGCGAGCATCGCAGATGACGATACACTTTAGCCAGCAGCTCTCGGCATCATTAGTGTGTGTGTGTGTTATCCACATTTCCTCCTGACTCAGAGATTGACTCTCACTCTTACATCGCAGAATAGCGTAAGCTTCTCTATGATTTCCAATTTTCGGAATGATTTCATCTTAAAACAATCCAAAATTAAAAAATTGAACTTGGAAAAAAAAAGAAGTAAAAAAAGTGCAGCTTTGGACGAGTCTGTGTTTTTCCATAAAACCCAGAGCAACAGCCCACAGTACTTTATGTCACCCTGTGATCCAGGTCTCAGGTTTTGTTTGTGTGTATGTGTGTGTGAAGAGGCTTGTTATCTGAAGGCATGTGGAGTGTGTATGATGCTCATTTCCCAGAATGCTCTGTAGGGTTGTACTCAGTCTCTCCTGCAGACACCTGAGAGATTCTGCGTGTGGATCCCCAGAGACGCCGTGGGAACTGACCTGAGCGCAACTAAAGAAACAATCATAAAAAACATACAAAAACCATTACATACACATACTAATATAATTACCACTTAGATTTTTAACTTAAGAAATTATATGTCTGTGTGTGCTGGTCCTGAAATACAGACAGAAACTGGATTCACAAAAGTTTGGAAACTTTTTTTTGGCAATTCTGCTTTATAGAGGGATCACAAGGATAGGTATTTACACAAAATAATATTTGAAAATCTTTGAAAATAATTATAAGATTATTATTTCAAAATCACACCCCTCCCAAACATGCACATTTCACAATAAACCATCAGTGTTTGATCTTAACATTGTCACAGTGTTTTTAAGTATGCATTTTTAAGTATATAGTGGTCAACAGTACTCTGGTTTCCTCCCACAGTCCAAAAACATCTACATTAGGTTGACTGGTAATTCTAAATTGCTCATAGGAGTGAATGTGTGTGCATGTGTGTGTCGTTGTTTGTCTATGTGTGGCTCTGCGATAGACTGCTGACCTGTCCAGGGTGTACCATAGGTTTGCCATATGTACGCTAGAATATGCTCCTGCAGACCCCTTTAACCTCGAGTTAGGGTTAGGGAATAAGCGGATATAGAAGTTGAATACATTTATGAATTTAAAGTACACTTCATTACCTCCTCTGGTTTTCCAGCTCCCACAACAATGAGTTTGCCATCCTCCAATCCCACCAGAATGTGACTGTTTTCCTTGGTGACTGATACACTGCGAATAGGGAGCATCAGCGCCAGGGGCTTAGTGGCTTGCTCTAAGCTACAACACAAATACAGCAAAAATTTAAATGCCTTAATATACTTATAAACTGCACTATAAAAGAATACAGACACCTAGAAGAAAAATCAGTTCCTTAGAAGTACACCGTTTAAACACTAATTAAGTAGACTGAGGTTAGATGTCAGGTTGTAAATCAACATTTATCAGATTAATAATTACAGGATTTTATTTATCAAAACTTTCTCTTTTGCATCTGAAAAATTAAATATAGTAAAAAATATTTTGATAAAACTTTTATGGACTGATTGTATATTTCCAGTGTTCAGACATTGATGCTATCTTAAAGTGGAAATTTATAAAAAGAGAAGGTGTTAGAGTCACCAATATGTGCGCTCCTTCTATGTGCGCTCGAATAGGCTCCAGCAGATCCCCGTGACCCCCGGTTCGGGAATAAGCGGGTATAAAAGATGAAGATAAACCACATAAAGTTCAGATTTTTTATTTACTTTTATTTTATTTATTCTCTACTGGCACAATACGCTGATAAATTTAATTGGAAATAGAGAAGTGGTAGCTCAATGATTTAGTGTTTTGGGGGACTGATGCTCATAAGATCATGGATTTATTTCCCAGGAGCACCAAGCTGCCACTTCTGAGCCCCTGAGCAATGGCCTTAGTCCTCAGCTGCTCAGTTCCGGGCTTACACAACGCCAAACCTGACATTCCGTGGATATAGTGTTTTATTTATATTTACAGCATTTAGCAGATGCTTTTATCCAGAGCAACGTACACAGTGCTTTGACGTTTTTACCAATGAATACATCAATACCAGTTTAGTAGGTTGTAAACCAAGTTTATAATAAGAAAATCTGAAGAAAAGAAATTGGCCAGTTTTATAATATACAAGCTGAAAAAAACATTTTAAAGACCACATACAGATGCCCAAATTAAGATGGAGATTGCGAATAACTTTCAGTGAAATGTAGACAGAGGCCGTGCTAATTTTGGGGCAGAAACTGTTCTGATGATTTTGATTACCTGAACAGGTCTTTGATGTGCAGGTTGCCCTGTAGTGTGCCCAGAATGAGGTAGTCCGAAACTATATTGAGCGCTGACACTGGCTCCTCCAACACCGTGGATGCCAACAGTGTGCCGTTCACAGAGTACACATGCAGCGCATACTTCTATAGCAACATGTGAATGGATTACATTCAATTACACATACACCATGTACATCATCTAAACAAATAAAGCAATACAGAAAAACATATGAGAATATGATAAATATGACTTGCCTTTCCAGCAGAAGAGCCCTCTAGGACGCTCTGTGCAACAATATGACCCTCCATTCCCACCTGCAGCTGGTTCATCCGCACAGAAGCACAGCCCTCACAGGGAGGACGCAGTGTACGGAGATACTGCCCTTGCCGGATGCTGTGAACAATTACCGTCCCGTCCTGAAAGGGAAAGATAGAAAGAGAGAGAAAGAATAAGTATTGTCTGGCACCATGGAGAAGGTGATGTCTGAAATGCTTTAGGTGCGACTAACTCTGGATCCTGAAACAGCCATGTCCAACTCAGTGCTAATGGAGACACAGGTAACTTCTGCATCATGTCCACACAGCACTTGTACTGGTCGTGGGGACAGACCACTGGAGAAACCACCCTACACAAGAGACAGAGAAAGAGAGAAGTGTGAGTTAGTTTGTTAGCCTGGGGGAAAAAATGATATCAATTTTGATTTGATATCAATTCTCACAATGCGAAAATCGATATTATTTTCATATTAACTGCTTAAGGTTACCATTGTGATATTGTTTAAGGTTTCATCTTTAATGTAAAATAATCTGAATTAAACTGATTTGGAATCAGAATTAATATGAATTTAATCTAAATAGAGTTCAGTCAAGTCATCTGAATTGATTCTATCTGGTCCTATAAGATATTAAAAAAAATGATATTGTTCCACATGTATTTAGTCCTTTGTTCTGTGTTGTTTTATGCAGCTCTATGTTTAATTTAGTTCTATTGATACTTTTCGCATCGTAATAAAAAGTAATGGATTATTTAGCATTGTTCTGACCTGCTGGAGAACCTGCCACACCATGCAAGTGGTGTCACGCGAGCCTGAGATGAGGTAGATACCACACAGATCCAAAGCCAGACATGTCACCACATCTAAAACAGAGTCACAAAAAATCTAATTGAGATGGAGCTTGAGATGGATGTACAGAGCATGCAATGTTTTTATACTGTTATAACACTATTAGACAGCTAGGTACTTTATATAGTGACTGGCCTCATTTTCCACCATCAAAAACTATTACACATAAGTGTCTCCACCTTTGGATCGCTGGGTGTTTGTATGGCCTGCATATTCGATCATGTAATGTTTTACCTATGTGACGGCAGATCCTGCCCACCAGTTTAGCCTTGGCCAGTGTGGTGACACGAAGGCTGCAGTCCCAGTGTCCCCCGCTAAAGAGCAGACGAGCGTCGTTGGACACCACCAGCACCTGGGCCCCTATGTCCACCCCAGGGGAGAAGGGTCCATTCAGGAATCGCTGTGCTCTAAAATATGACACACACACACACACACACACACACACAAACACAAACACGAACACACACACAAACACACACACATAAATAAGTCAAATTTAAACATTTGACACACTGTTTGGAATAATAATTCCAAAAGTATAGGAACCTTACAAGACATCATTATAAATAAACAGCTAATGTAAAAATATATGACAACGTCATTCTTAAACAAAACCGAAAAAATAGTTCCTGGGACAAAAAAAACCCAGTTGTTTTATGATAGACTTAAATTAAAGGGAAATTGTCCACACACACAAAGTATATAAAGGAAATTAAAGTCTACCCTCTGTGGAAAACACAGAGCTTTTAAAATAAACTCAATAAGAGGCCATGTTTCAAAATATAATTGAAAGCCTTTCTATAGAAGGGGCTCATAACAACAAATACGGAGTCAATGGGTTGTTTAAGCACCAATGGCTATGATAGAATGGTGTTCAAATACTAAATACTAAATGATAATAATAATTTTCAGCCTTGACCTAATATTAAATGTAATCAGTTTAATAGTAGATTATTATGAAATGTCCATGTGCTAGTTTTGTGTGCTTACTTTGGATTGTTGATAGTGGGGTCTTTAGTAAAAGTAAAATAATTGGCTATGTTTTTGTCATAGGGTAGCCAGCTGTGTGTCCCTATCTGTCCTTTAGCACTCACAGTCACCTGGTTTGACATAGACACAGGACAGAAAACAACAAAACAAATGATATACAGAGCTTTGCAAAATAATGCAGACATTTTGATTGACAGATCTAAATTAAACAAATAGGATTAGTAAACATGCTCATGTAAATGTTAAAAAAATTTACAATTTAATAAAAAAAAAAATAGATTCATGCTCCATCCAAATAGCATACTACATAAGTAATCCCTTATTGTTAAACGTGTTTTTCATAATATTTTTAATGGGTAGTGTAAATTAAAATTTGGACAAACTTTATCCACCGTGTCTGGGCTGGCCCAAGCCTTTAGGAGTTCCTGAACGGAAATTTATTTGGAGGGCCTTCGGCACCACCAACATAAATATTTTTTTCTTTATTATAGATTATTCGCACAATATAAATTCAGTCATCCATTCAACTTCTATACACGCTTTTTTAAAAATGTACTTAAAACCACAAGGGCAACACAGCATAGTGATTAGCAAAGTCGCCTCACAGCAATAAGTTCCCAGGTTTGATTTTCGAGCAAGGAATCGCCCAGTGCTTGCATGGAAACTCCATTTTTTTCCAGAATCCAAAAACACATAAACTAGGTTGATTGGTTGCAGCACACCGCTGTGACTCTGAGATGGGGAATAAGCAGGTATAGAAGATGAATGAACAAATGTATAAAAAGCATGATCTGTCATGCTTATGAGTTAATGTACTCTCGGAGAGCCTACGCAGCTGAACCCATTTTTGTTAATATTGACACGTGATTTATGATGTTACAGAATTTAAAGTTGGATAGTGTTTAACTTGAATGATGTTAAACAAGTATAATTTAACTTAAATTACTTAAAACTACTGAAAAGTGCAGCATAGCCAATTTAGAACACTTCTGCATATGACGAGTTATCTTTCTTGCGGCCCTATGGGATAGTAAAGTGTGCATCCTATACATACTTTAAAATCCGGGGCTGGAGTAGGAGGCCATCCGGGAATCTTTTACATTTAGCAATTTTTGCATACTATGTATATGCGATTTTGGACAGAGCCTATGTCTTTGAATTTTGGTGTTATAAGATACTCATGTCTTACTAGCACATCAGACCCTGGAATGATAAAGGAGTGAGTCTGATTTCTGGGCACCACAGCTTGCACTAGAGGCACACCATCATTCACCACCTACATATATACACACACAGACACCTGTTTTAAGTGATGTATTAAAGAAACACTATGTTTCCAGTGTCTCCACTGAAATTCTGACCTCAACAAAGGGTCTCAGTTTGTCCAGCTGGTCGAAAAGGTTGGGAGGCAGAGTGTTGATACGTGCCTGCCTCCTGCACGCACTCTGTGCTAACATACGGGGGGGATGCGGCTCCTAGGAAACAACCAAAAAGAGAGGTTATATGCTTGGACATATTTAAAAAAGCATTCCTAGGTGTGTTCATGCACTGAAGTGGATGAAGTGATTGGTGATGTGTTTTTGAGGTTTAACCTTGAGAAGCTGACAGGGTGTTTGGCCGAAGTTACTGATGATGCCCTCCAGAGCCTTGCGTTCAGTCTCATTAGCTATGGCATCCAAATCCACAGCACCTGAACAGCAAATAACAAAAAAACAACTTTTACTATATTAATGTGTCTGTTTTACATGTGCTGTGTGTATTTTGGTTTAGCTGGTGTAGCTTGTTTCTCAGGTTCATTTATCTTACATCTAGTATCTAGTTTCCTATTGCCTGTAATTGACCTCCTAACCTTATCTCTATTTTAAAGTTTATTTAGAATAGAACAAAATATCAATATATTTTGTATCATAATAATATATTTTCACAGCAGCAATGAAAATACAAATTAAAAAAATTACTTTTTGTTGTTCTATAAATGTTAAACAGTTCCATTTTGTTTTTAGTTTTAAGAATATCTAACAACATACGGATGCCAATACCACATAATAATGTCAACTCCCGATAATACATAAGCCATTGTACAAAAAAGGTGTCTCTGTTTTTTTCCCTTAGTGTTTTTGCAGCTGCGAAAAATATACATTTAGCTTTGAATTGTTTACCATATTCATTCTTTGTCAAAAATATGATACAAAATTGAAATGCAGCCGGGAGCCTGAGTGTCTTACCTTCATATGTGCAGTAATAAAACACATTGAGTGCCTCCACAGCTTCTGGCCCACGCTGTTTATAGCCAAATATCAGATCGATCCATTTATGTAGGTTAGCAGACACATACTCACTCTCCTGCAAACACAAGCATAATGTCAGATGTGTGTCTACATGTGTGCTTGTGTGCAAAACAAGGATCAAGAGCCGGAGTGTGCGTTTGTGTATATACAGTATATGTATATGTACATATGTACATGTGTACACGCGCACACGCACGCACGCACACACACGCACACGCACGCACGCACACACACGCACACACACGCACACACACACATAATCTGTCATAAAATGCTGTCAAATGTAAATTACCAGTGCTTGACGGTGTTTTCTAATGAAATCCTCTCTGGAAGATGCCCAGCGTGGAAGCACCACATTATCAACCTGCTCCTGATTGACCTGAAGACAGCCTAAATTAAATCCTAAAAATAAAATAAGTGTTAAATCATTTTAGGTTTAAATTCTGATTTATTTAATCATCTATAGTATAATATAAAACTATAAGACTGTTACTATGTGACTGTCACTGTGCTTAAACAAGGTTAAGGGTTCAGGATCATATGACATTATATATATATGCACACAATTCACTGTTTATTTTATTGACTATATTTAGTCAAAAAATAATTTGTAATAACTTTTTTCAATAAAAAAAGTGTTTAGCAATAATTTAATTCTCTTTTGTCCTGATATCTACCATTCATGTTCTGCAGGATTTCTGGAAAGTAGAAAAACTCAGGAATTAGCTCTTTCACATCAGCTGGGCTCTCCATACGAGCCTGCCATGCTGCTGCGACTGAGTGGAACTGTCTGTCTGCGCAGTCGAATCTGCATACACACACACACACACACACACACACACACACACACACACACACACACA
>JAOTQW010000036.1:14280851-14294510 GCA_026260075.1 Sisor rabdophorus | reverse complement strand
CCTAATGCACATGTTTTTGGACTGTGGGAGGAAACCGGAGTACCCGGAGGTAACCTACGCAAGCGCGGGGAGAACATGCAAACACTGCACAGAAAGACCCCAAGCCCGTGATTCGAACACAGGACCAAGGCGTGCTAACCTCTACGCCACCGCGCCACCCAGAAAACATACAAATTATGAAAAATTAAAAATCCACTTGAGCAGAATTTTTCCAGAACTAAACATATTTTAAAAAAAATTATATATTATTTATGGTTTATTATATATATTTATACCATCATTGTATTTAAAACCTCTATAATTTTTGCTTACATTTGTTCATTTAATATTATGTTGATATATTGTACTGTGGTTAATATATTATTTGCATCTTGAGAAAAAAATAGCTTTTACAATGTAACATAAAAATATAATAACCTACTGCCTTACATTTAAAACAAGTCAAGAATAGTCTAAATAGGGCAGTCATCTTTTAGTGTATATATTTACTTTACTTACTCTTGGTAGCATCGCATATAACTGTAATACTGTAATATACTATGTATATTATGTACACATCATAAATGTGATACTATAATAATACTGCAGTATGACATGATCACAGGAAATGTCATTCCTTCTCTTCTTATACTTTATATGGACAAGATGATTATTATAATCATACAAAGTTACTGTAACATGCCCATTCTCCCAAATAAGTAATAGCATGACAATGTCCATGTGCCCCTAAAGACATCTTCAAACTTTTTGTCTATTTGATGTATATGATGTATGATAATGTTTACTTTTAAAATGTCATTCTTAATTTTGCAACCGCTGGTTTTATAGATCTTTTCTTTATATCAGCTTTTGAACAAAACAGTCATGATTTATAAATTTTTAGAATTAGTTCTTTTATGAATTACTGCAGTTGTAGCTTCATGCTACACCAAACACCTGACCTACAAAATCTTTTTGTATTTAACTAAGGTATGTGCTTACCTTCTGACTGAGTGCTTCTTTTGACATCTTTGTTACTTTGTAGATTTTGTCGCTTTACAAAATGGTGGCCTACTACTAGGAAAAGAAACAGCAATGCAGCTGCTCCCACACTTACTACTATTGAATACATGGAGTGTTTTCTTTGTTTTTTTGTGTCTGCTGTCTAAAAAACTGCACACCTTTATTATATGTCCCCTCCATCTTTTACACCACTCCCATCTATTTGTCCATCCTTACCTAAATCAAGGATAAGTAAATATTGTTTTGACCTTAAACTCAGTGTCGAACGCAAAGTAGAGTAAATGAGTCTCTGTGATTTATGTGGGTAATATTTACTGCAGTTGTACTAAGCTACAAGACTTATCACAGATACTTTAATTGAATGCTTGCAAAATGTGTATAAACTGTGAAGATTGAAAAAGATACACTGGCTTTTTGTGCATATTTATGTATATTATTAACAGTCAAACTTTATGACTTAAAACCTCAGTCATGGCATAGAAAATGAAGCCATTCATATGAAATAGAACAGCATATATAACATTAATACAGTGCATCATAGTTTTGAGGTTAAAAACATGGAATGAAAGGTGTGCAGTGTGGAGGGGGATGTGGATTACAGTTTATTGCCAAACCAAAAGGCGAGATTTAAACCGCTGCTGGCTAACCAGACGGGTTGAAGTGGCATTTAAGTAAACTGCTTTACTGAAAATGGCTTCTTTGTTTTAGCTGAGTGTACACACAGTAAACACACAGTAGCTCTGTGAGCATTTCTGTTCCCATTTAGTTTTTGCAGCAGTTTTTTATGTGATAAACTAACATGGAACATGTAACTAACGTTTCCATTCTACATTATCTATCTACATTAAAGTTTACCATTTTAATTTACATTTATTCCTTTGAAACAAACCAGTGACGAAAACTATCTTTAATTCAAAATGATTCAAACTGCAAGAAAACAGCTGCAACAATATGAGAAAAATACCTAAAGACAATAAATTTAGAAACACTTCCTTATTATCTTTTTTGTACACTATATAGTCAAGTGATGTGTAACCGCATAAAAATAATTAAATAAAAATAAAAAGTGTAATTTTAAAACTTATAGATTATTGTACATAATTGTTGATAATTTGTATATATATCTTGCCCCAAGTATATATTGAAATATCTTTAGAAATTATTTAATAACTAAATGTAGGTAGATTACTGTACTATATGTAGTACTTACTGTACATATAACTGTTCATATTTCATATAGTATATTACAGTCATATATTTTAGATGACTACAATATTGAATATTTAATTTTTTTTATATACCAGAGTCTAAAATAAAACTTTTTAGATTTATTATTTAACCCAAGTATTTTACATGTAACAAAATACATATCTTAATAGTTGAAGGTAAATATGCTTGCGTAAGTTCCATTTGACCACTTGGTGGAGATAGGATAACCTTATTATCTGAGGCGGCATGGTGGTGTAGTGGTTAGCATGTTTGCCTCACAGCAAGAAGGTTGTGGGTTTGATTCCCAGGTCTTTTGCATGGGGTATTCTGGTTTCCCTCCAAGGTTCAAAAACATTAGGTTGATTAGCGATTCTAAATTGCCCATCTGATTGAATGCGATTAAATGTGTGTGTTGGCCCTGCGATAGACTGTGTCTACCCCTGCCTCTCTTCCTATGTGCACTGGTATAGGCTCCAGTAGACCCATGCGACCCTGAATTAGGGAATAAGTGGGTATAGAAGATAAATGAATAATTTATCTTACCTTATTATCTGTAATATAACACCTGCTAATTGAGCAGGTTCTTGTGTTCAATAGTCATGCATGAAGCCACATTTCAGTGCCTTAAATGAAGATAAAAAGCACAACAAATGAATCACTTTTTCCCCCAGATGTTTTGATGTTTCCACATCTGTCTAAAAAAATAGGTTCCCTGTCTGAAACCAGTCTATTGAATATTTTTAAAAGACTTTAAAAGACTCAAAACCTCTAAAACCGAAAAGACATTTTATAAATATTCTATTTATTGAGGCATTCATCTTCTATACCCGCTTATTTACTAACTCAGGGTCACTGGGGTCTGCTGGAGTCTGTTCCAGTGCAGATAGGGTGAAAGTCAGGGGTACACCCTGGAAGAATCCCATTTCAAATATTCATTTTTATATATATATTTTTTCCTATAAAAAATATTGTCCACTCAGAGCAAGTCTTTTTTGCAGTGTATATTGAAAAAATACAGAAACATTTTGCTAATATTTGCAATTTAATTGGTATTTCTACAAAACCTTCTTATAAAAAATATAACAAAGGTAATGGCTGTAACAGTGCATTTATTTCAGTAGCGGTATGAGTCTATAAGGGACAGTGATAGAACACTCTGTATATTTAGTAGCACATTGGCCCCACTATTCAATCTTAATATAATAGATACTGAGGCACATACATATTATGTATCATGTACACATACCTGTGTACTAGATTCAACAGACGATTGTCTATAATTTGAATATAATATAAGATAATAATGAAATATGTGACAGTACTGGTATACTAAATGCAAAAAGTGACTTTTCACTGAATGTTCCGGCCTTGGGTTTTGGGGATCATGTGACTCAGAGAGGCAGGCCGCAGCTTCATCTCAGTGAAGGGAATTGAGATGTCCTTGCCCTTCCAGTCAATCCACACCACTCCCTGATAAATACATATAACACACTGTGAATTCACAGCTACTCCTTTTATTCCTAACCACAAACACACTGGAGATTTCTTAAAGGGTAAACTTATTTTCTTATGGTATTATAAAGCATAAAACCATTTTGGATCCCAATAACTAGAGTTAGAAAAGTACTTTATGAATATTATGAATATGGAATATGAACAGTTAATGCAATTTATTGTTAACCTTATTAAATATCACTGTGTACTAATACATTATAATGTAAGTGAAAGAAAAAAAAGGAATTTGTTATTAAAAAACAAAAACAGCTGAAGCTGTTTTAAGTGTAACAAGCTCTGTGATGTTAAGTGTGTAAAAAACTAAAAGAACTAAATACAAAAAGAAATATATTACATTATAACTAAATGTGCTTCATTTTGATAGTTTTAAGAAAAGATAATTTAATTATTACAAACACAATTCTGATAGCACATGATTTATTAAATCAGAATTTAATCCATACCTGGTCCTTGGAAAAAGTTGCATAGACTCCATTGAGGTTAGCTTTGTAACAGTTTTTGTACCACCAGCCTCCCATGTATTGATTTGCACATCGGACCTTATTATTGCTGGGGTCCTTGTCCTTTGTTGAAAAAGGACAACCATTGTGGTATCTCATTGAATCCCCTGCAAAGAGACATAAACCCTAAATGACAGTACCCACACATACAATTCCACTTCTTAAATCTTACAACAGCAAATCAAAGTACTCTGTATATCTTATTCTCAACATCTGTATATGCTATCCTAAACACTCATCTTTAAATCTTATTTTTTAACATTCTGTATGTCTCACCTCAACATCTGTATATGTTAACCTATAAATTCTGTATATATATTATTTTAAGTATATATATATATATATATATCTTATCCTAAACACTCTGTATATGTTATCCTAAACACTCAGTATATTTTATTTGAAATACTCTTATTCTTAATATCTTATTCTTAAGTACCGGATGTTCCAAAGTATCCAGACACATTGATGGTGTAGTGATCCACCTCCGACCCCACAGAGAAATTGGAGTAGAATGCGTAGGCCGTGTCATTTCCTACACGTAAATCGACACGCAGGCTCATCAGTTGCATGCTGGTCAGAGTATGAAGAATGTCATTTCCTGATGAGGAAAAAAAGTAGAAAAGTGTGAAGAAGAGCAGATGATTTATACAGCAAAAACCTGGTCACTTACCAAGCCAGAATTCAGCATTTATCCCTCCAAAACCTTTGCTATAATCGTTCCAGTCTCTAAAGAAATCAGTAGATCCATCTATTCTTCTCTGGAATACCTAAGAGTAGACAATTGTTTTTACACACGGTACATTCATGCTGCCGAATAAACTATTAGAGAAAAACGCATAGTCAAACCTACTGTCCAGCCTCCTCCATCAGTCTCCATATCACAGTAGACCCAAACTGCCTCTCCATCTTTACGCAGAGGGTAAATCCTAGCTTCTCCTGACTTCTTCATGCCATTCAGCTGCACCTCTGAACAGTCAGCCGGGTACGAGTATAGCACTTGTGCTGTAGAATTATGGAGATCATGACTGATTCAGAGAAATACAACAGGAAGCCAGGGTTTACAGGACAAAGTATTTAGCTCACCTGTTTTAAAAGCAGTGGAAACCACACTAATGTACTGCCCCTCACTTTCTCCATCTACTTTTACAGTGTAGTGAGAAGACGCTTTCAGGTCATTTAACTCATACTGGGTCACAGTTGGATTAAGGATCACCTCCTGTTTATATAAGAAAGTTAGTGTGTAACTAAAATGATTTCATATTGACAGCAATTAAAAAATCTACAAAAAGGGCTGATTTGGTAAATATAGTAGACTAGAGTACAGAAGTGAGCACAATAAAACAATATAGATAGATATAGAACTAGAGATTTAACAACAACAGAAAAGCTAAAATGAAAATTGTTTTTGAAGTTGATTGTGTGTAGATTGAACTACTTTCAGGTTTTTTTTACCTTAATCTCCTCTCCCAACTGGTATGTAAGCCTATAACTTCTAAAAGTTAAATAAGTGCTCTTCCATGAAATCAAAGCTGAGTTCCAGGTGACCTTATTGGGTGTCACTACCTGAAGCTTTACTCCTAACAAAAAAAAATACATAATAACATGCATTGCCACCACATCACTGGACAGAGGAAATAAGAATAATTTTTGTAGATTAATGCAATAAGGGTTTTTTTAGAGGAGCGTTTTTTTAAGCGTTCAACAACAGAGATATCTACCAAGTGCATCTGAAACTTTAATATATATTTAGCAATATTGATTTTAATGATGATTTTAATAATAGCAATTAAATGCACCTTTATGTTGCCTGTAACAATATGAAAAACTAATATAGGTTTACTTTTTGTTGCAAAAATTATAATCCTTTAACTTATAACAGCCAATACTGTAATTTTACTTTATCCCTTTAAACTTTTTTTTACATCAATAGAAAAAGAGGGGTAAAAAACTTAAAAAAAATAAAATAAACTGCACTGTCATGAAAATGCCTTTGTGACATTAAAACTTTAATCAGGTAAACAAACAGACAACAAGTAAATTACATAATTCTTCATTTAAAATAAGAAATTAGGACAATCAAGTTTCTTTACCTTCAAGTACAATTGCTGACAGTTTTGCCTCACAATGCCGTGCCATAATAGCGTTTATAAGAGCAAGTTACATATGTTTGTATTATTATATCATTTATATATATGAATATATCAAAGGATGTAATATTACAAAACTGAAATTCAATTTGAACAAAATATCATAAACAATACTGCTAAAACCGGTAATAATCTCCACATTTATTGCTGTGTGGATGAAGGCTAATTATATTCGACATTTTTCTCTTTACCGCTTTTTGTTGTGAAGGTTGTGGAAACAGAGCTGCTCTGGAGACTGTTGATTTGGCTTATGAGCTTTACTGCGTAGAGGGTAGATCTGTGTAGACCTCTTAACTGGTGCTCCACAGATGTTCCAGACAACATCACTGTCACTGTCACATTCGGCACTGTAAAAATGCAAATATACTTATTTAAATAAGAATGTGAGCGCTTAACTGGTTCAAACTCTAGAGCTGAACTCATCTTACATCTTTTGGAGCCATAAGTGAGAATATAATGATCAACTTTGGCTTGAGAGGGCTTCCATACCAATAGTGCTTTACCATCTGTAATGTTTAGAGCCTGGAGTTCAGTGGGGGGATCAGGGACTGAAAAAGGACAAATTAACATTTACTAATGATATACTGACACTATACTAAATATAGCTGATGTACTGTAACACAGAGCTTTACTGTGTACCTGTAGAAACCGAGGCTGTGATTGCTTCACTCTCTATCGCTCCTGTAACGGACCTGACACTAATGTCATACCGGGAACCAGCAGAGAGATTGGAAATAAGAACGTGTGACAACTGTGAGTCAACAGACATGGAAGCAGTTAGCCCTGAAATGTTAAAAAAATGTACTTTAGTAACACATCAAAAACATGTATTAACTTAGAGAAGGTGTTATAACTCTTCACAGTACCATTTGTAGAATGGGTGTATATAACTTTGTATCCTGTTACTGTGCTTTTAGGTTTGGTCCAGAAGAGAGTGAGAGATGTTTCTGTAATATTGCTGAACAACAGGTCTGTTGGTGGTTCAGGTCCTGCGGAATGACATAGAAAGACAGGGTGAGCTGTGATCAACTTAATTTTTTCTTTATTTATTAATTTAAAAACATTTCCCCCCTCATTGATGGAGCTTATGCTCGAGGCAGGGGTACACCCTGATTAAGGGCAAGGGCCATAAAAAAATTAAAATAGACTTTAAATTATATGTTTAATGTAATTATAACTATATGTAACTTCCGAAATACTGTGCTATAAAATATCAGCTAATAATCCAATAATTGTATGCAGAATAAAAAAATAATAAAAAATAAATTATCATTACTATAATATAATTTAGAAGTAAATGTACGATTGATTACCCGTAGACACAAACAGACGGTGAACTTTGGCTCGAACATGTGGCCCGGAGCTGAACAAGGACACAGAGTACTTTCTCCCTGGTCGAAGATTTCTGAAATGATAGGAACGAGCGCTTCCATCCAGAATCTGTAAGAACCTCTCAGCTTCTTTCACATTATCGTCTATTTTTTTTCCCATTTCCTCTGCATCATCCTCACTGCTTCTTTCAGGCCAAACCTCCTTTCTTGTTACTGTAAAATTCCTAAACAATCCTTGAGGAGCTTCCCATGTGATAACAAACCCAGTGGAGGTTACGTTGTCAACCTGGATCGGCCCGATGTCTGTAAGTTTTGTTGTCTTTTCAACGAGAGTTTTGGGAATTGTGATATTTTTCGATTCACTGGTTACTTTGGTCTTACTGGATTTGTCTTCTTCGACACTAGGGTGTAAAATTTTGTCTTTTTCACTGGTGGTGCTGGCAGTTAGATTCACTTTCTCCTCAGTTTCAGACAGTACCTTTGCCACCGTTGTTGTCGTCTCATCACCTTGTAAAAACTTCTTGCTTTTTTCAGCAGACTTTTTCACATTTACATTACTGATTTTTTCCCTTTGATATGTTCCTTCTTTAATGGTGGTGTTAGCCTTGTGAGAACGTGTGTCCTTTTCAAATGAAGTTGTCACATTTACCTTTTTTCCCATGAAAACTTTTTTTTCAGCTGTGTCTTTTAGGACTATAGTCTCATCGCTCTTTTTCTCCATCTTACGCAATGTTCCACTGTGATGGCTGTCGTACTTTGTCTTTCTAGATGATACGTCTTTCAGAAGTGTTACATTGCCTTGCTGTGGCTTATCGCTCTTTTCGGTCAAACTAGTTATGTTCACATGCTTCTGTACTGTTTTTTGTACCTGTGTCAACATGGGATTTTTCATCTCTTTAACTGTCCCAAATTTCTTTTTAGTAAACTCACTGAATGTTGTAGAATTTTTAATTTCAGATGATTTTTCTTTAACTACTGTGATGTTGCTTTGGTTCTTCCCAGCTTTTTCATTTGCATTAGTTAGATTTAAAAGTTTGACCAATTTTGTCTTTTCTAGTGATGTTTCTTTAGGCAGTGTAGCATCAGCTTGATTCAGCTTCTTGTTCTGTTTAGTGAAAATGGTAACATTTAGACGGGTTTCCATTTTTTGGTTTCCCGTAGCTGCTTTTTGGTTTACTGTTATCTTGTCATCTTCTCTTAACTTCTTGTCTTTGTTGTCGATAACTGTAACATTCAGTAACCTGTCTACTTTTCTATTTTCTGATAATCTGTCTGTAGGTAAATTACTTCTTTGGCGCAGCTTCCGTTTTTTTTCAATTAAAGTAGCATTTAAGAAGTGTTTCTTTTCATTTGACCCTCGTTTTGGTTGTGTGACGTTGCATTGGATGGGCTTTCTGTCTGTGTCAACAGGAATAGCAACATATGAGAGTTTTTGTACCTGATCCTTGATAGTTGATTCTTCATTAAGAATCATTTCTTTATCTTTTTCAATGAAAGTACTGACATTTGAGTGTTTTTCCACCAATTTCTTTTCAGATGATACTTTAGATAGCATTACACTCTCTTTCATTGACTTTTTGTCTGTCTTTGTGGACGAAATGACATTCAGGTGTCTTTCCGTTACATTCTTTTCATGACTTTTATGTTGTTTTTTATCTTTTCCTTTGTTATCCATGCTTGAATTTGCTTGCTTCTCCTCCTTCTGAGCCACAAATGTGTCTCCTAAAAGTAGCTTCATAACACTGTCCATGTATGGATTTTTTTCATTTTCTGTGAAAGTCACATTAGAGAAAGACAGCTTCCCTTTCTTTGAACTTGTTTGAACAGTTTCATTTGCTGACTGTTTAGTCACTGTGCTAATTTTTTTGTCAGTGCTTTGAGTCACATTATGGATTATAGGTAAATCTTTCTTCATTGAATTTTTTTTCACAGTGGCTGGACCACTGACTTGATCCTCTTTGTTCCTTCCTTTTATTATTGTATTGTTTGTCTTTGATTGTTCCAGGGTTGGTATCTCTTTCTTGAAAGTGCTACTGTCCGAGGACACCTTTATTTCTCTGTCTGTAGGGAGGAAAATGTCATATATGCCATTAAAAGTATATGACTACAAGTCCAGGTACTGTTACAAAGGCCTATTTAACCATCATGTGTCTCACCTTTGCTGCAGTCATTCTTATTACAGTTATTTGGGCACTGCACTCCAGAGCAGAGGATGTCTTTACACAGAGGGAAAATTCAGCTATTCATTCATACATTCTTAGACGTGCTTTATTTAGTAATTAAGTAATTTCATATGTAACACCTAGGGATCACATGACGTTTCACTCATTTAGCATAATTTGCTTGTATAACAGTCGCACAAAGGGCAACTGCCCAATGACAAAATATTATGGTCTTACAAATGCATTTACCAATGTATTATATTGCATGGAATCATAGTCACAAGCCAATTCTACTACATTGAAGCCTTTTTTTCAATAATAAAACAATTTCTTGTTATTGGTACTTTTTGGGTATTGTAATTATTAATTTTTTTTCTCTTTGGACAGGTGTTTATAAAATAACATGGGAACTAAAACACTCAAGCAAATGCACATGGTTCTTCCAATGTAATTGTAATGTCCATGCATTCATTCATTATCTTCTATACCTGCTTATTCCCTAACTCTGGGTCACAAGGGTCTGCTGGAGCCTATCCTAGCGTACATAGGGAAAATGGCACACCCTGGCTGCCAGTCCATCACAGAGCCACACATAGACGAACAATCATACACACTCACAATTACTCCTGTGGGCAATTTAGAGTCATCAATCAACCTAATCTGTATTTTTATAGAGGAGGAAACTAAAGGAAACCCACGAAAGCATCAGAGAACATGCAAACGCTGCACAGAAAGACCTCTTGCCTGGGAATCCTGGACCTTCTTGGTGCTAACCACAATGCCACCGCGCAGCCCAAAATCATAATAATAATCATAAAAAATAATCAAAAGTGTAAGTGAGACATCTTACACTGTTTCTTCAAAGCTGACATTTCCTTCTCCAGTGTTTCTAATCGGTCCTTTAGTGCAGCCATTTCAGGTTCACAGCCTACAGTGCAGAACCCTGGCACTAGGTTGATGTGGTGCGTCATCACAAGAGAAGAACCTGGTTTTAGATTTAACTCTTTTTCTTGCACTTTGCTGCTGTTTACTGTGTTTTTCTGAGGCTCCTTCTGAATGCAGCCTTCAGTGATGATGACTTTGATGGGCAAGCTTGATAAAGGTTTGTCTTTGGATGTTTTCTTAATGCCGGAAGTCTCAGGAGATGTTGTCGAAGAGAACAGGGTCTGATTGACATTACTGGTTTTTAAGGCAGGAGTGAAGGCTGGGGTTTTTGATTTAATATTTAGTGTTGAGATAGTATGAAGTGCTGTTTTAGTGAAATTTTTTCTCTCCCCTATTGAGGCTTGATGAGTAGGAAAAGGGGTTAATAAGACAAGGAAGCCCAGGAAGATGAGCATAATGACTTGAATTCAAGGGAACCTTCAGTAGTTAGTTGAGAATATACAGAGTTTTAAAGGATAAAATCCTTGTACTGGTTTAGATACGTCTGCCCAAATGCATGTATTAACTGGAAAAAAGAACATACAAGCAAAAAATACAATTAAAACATGCTTAGAAAATACTGAATCCCACATCGACTTCTAGTACATGGAAAAGCCACAAATAAATACATATATTTAAAAAAAAATTTTTAAATGCAATTCACAGCTAAACCCAAACTGAAAAATGTGCCCGTTCATACCAAAGTTTACATGTGTACAGAAAAGAGGAGTTTGCTATTAAAAAAAAAAATGGCCAGTGGGACCATACAGAGATGCACTGTGCATAATGTACTCTAAAAGACGCCATGCCTTTGGCTAGACTTGTTCATAATACTAAAACGTTTCTAATCAACACTTATTTTTTCTAAAAAGGTACATTAGAGTTTTACACGGCCAAGCTTAAAACAAATGTTTTTATTGTTAAAATTTATATATATATATATATATACATATATATATATATATCTATATTGTCAATTTTTATTTATTAAAGCATTCAAGTTTTAAAGTCGCATAATAATCAAAACTCACATGCGCTTTGTCTTGAGCTCTTATTGTGTGGCTTCCTCCATCTACTTTCAGAACCTCCAACGGTGAGTCCGAGAATGCTCAAAGTAGGAGAGATTACAGAAGGTACACCGCTACCTAAGGAGGGAGGCAACTAAACATACATTGCTTAAATGTAACAGCCAGATTCTCCACCTCTTTATTAATTTATGATAATTATGTTTCTTTTCCTTTTTTTTATCTAGATAGAGGAGGTCAAGTTTGAAGTTCTACTCATATACCTACATACTGTATGTAAAGACAACAATAATCTGGTATGTCCGGTATTTTTCTTTTCTTTAATAAATAAATTAGTTTGACAGTTTGTTTATGTTACTTTACACTCTACACTTATTTAGATTTTAGACGCTTGTGCTCAATCTTTTTTAAAAGAAACTGTCTAAAAATATTGCTTATTTTTAAAGCCATTATTCACTGTAACAAGACAGTGAAAAAAAAACCTTTGCCATTCTGTTGATTAGACTCGACAATTTCATATTAGGTCGTATTGGTTACAATGACACACAATACTTATGTGTTGTCAGATACTAAGCACAACAACTGTGAATACATTGTTGCATAGTGCCATTTCAGTGGCTTTATTATTTAAGTGCGGATGTTTAGTCATATAGTTGAATTATATGTGGAGTACTATTTCCCTAATATGCCAACGTGTTAGAGTTTAACCCTACGCCCCTCCTTCTACCGGGAATATAAAGAAGGCTT
This sequence comes from Sisor rabdophorus, assembly GCA_026260075.1. Classification (NCBI taxonomy): domain Eukaryota; kingdom Metazoa; phylum Chordata; class Actinopteri; order Siluriformes; family Sisoridae; genus Sisor; species Sisor rabdophorus. The sequence goes on along the minus strand of JAOTQW010000036.1, from coordinate 14,281,945 downwards.
GTTGCTACACCCAGCTGCACCATGATGGGTGGTCTGTTCTAAACAGTATTCCTACCTTACTGAATGTACTGCACAGGATGTTAGATTAGTTCACTGTTAGGTCCTCACTGTGCCTGAGGTGAATTCATTCAGTTAATCTACATTTCTGGCTTCGATAACAACATGTACACAGACAGTATCAAACAGCTGTATGCACGCTCATTTATTCATTCATCTTTTAGGAGACCGTGGACAGGTCGCCAGCCCATCACAGGGCCACACATAGACGAACAACCACACACACCAATTAATCTAATTAACAGGTATTTGGACTGTGGTTGAAAACTGGAGAATCAAGCGCAAACGCAGGGAAAACATTCAAACTCTGCACATGAAGACCCTTTGCCTGGGATCTTCTTGCTGTAAGGCGATGGTGCTAAGCACTACGCCACCGCACCTCCACTGTGTGCAAGCTCACCAAATGAAAATCACAGAGCCACACATAGACAAACAACTACACATTCTTACAACCACTCCTATGGGCAATTAAGATTGAATTAAGATTCATACTAATATGGAATTACCAATCAACCCAATGTACATGTTTTTGGACTGTGGTTAGAAACCAGATAACCGGAGGAAACCCACACAGGCATGGGGAGAACATGCCAACTCCGCACAAAAAGACCCAAAAATCGAACTCACAACCTTCTTGCTATGGGGCAAATGTGCTAACCACTACACCACTGTGACACCCTTCTATGAAATTAAGAAAAAAAAATGTGTATTGGTGTATTATGATTTGTGTGGAAAAACTTTATTTTAAGTCCTGACCTAAACACCACTAAACACTTTTAAGATTAACTGCAACTCCGACTAGACCCCAGACCTTCCTTGTTCACTTTCACTTTCACTGAAACAGTGAAGCTTAATTAAACTGCAAAATGGAGAGTAAAACTAAATGAAAATGGTTGAATTATTTAGCATATGCCACAGCTTCATGATTCACGATTGCGATTAAAGCCCAAATTATTCAGCCCTTGTATATGTGTGTATATATATATATATGTATATATATATATATATATATATATATATATATACACACACACATA
>JAOTQW010000036.1:14254262-14270350 GCA_026260075.1 Sisor rabdophorus | reverse complement strand
CCCAAAAACATGTACATTAGGTTGATTGGTGATTCTAAGTTGCCCCTAGGAGTGAGTATGTGTGAAGGATAGGCTTCATCAGACCCCCATGACCCGAGGCAATGGTAAGAAGATAAATAAATTAATGAATATATTTTGCAGCAAAACACAAAGTTGAGGAAATGTATTTTAAATCTGGGTTTTTATGTGCTTGCTATCTGGCTCAATTACAACATATAAAGATGACATGACAGGGCAATAAAAACCTTGTAAAAACCCTGGGAAAATGCATAGTGATGTCTAGGTAGACGAATACATATACGTATATACATAGAATATATACACTAGTTAACAATTGTTGTCAATCGCCACAATTGTGTGGCCTTCTGATGCCAATGTGTTGTCAATTATACCCACTACTGTATTTTTAAACAACTAGAAAAATACTAATTACATTATAGCAGAAGTTTTTAGGAGATTTTATTAGGTCTGTAATCTCGGAATATGAATTATTTCATTTATTCATTCATTTATATTTTATACCCGCTTATTCCCTAAGTCAGTGTTGCAGGGGTATGCTGGAGCCTATCCTAGGTCAGATAGACCCCACATAAAGCAAAAGGCAAGGTTACACCCTGAAAAGGTCACTAGTCCATCGCAGGGCGACCGCACAAACAGCCACACACTCACTGCCATGGGCAATTTACAGGCACCAGTTGGCCTACTATGCATGTCCAGGTGGGGAGAACATGAGAACTCTGCACAGAAAGACCCCTTGCCGGCAAATCGAACACAGGTCCTTAATGCTAGGCCACCGTGCCGCCCATTTAAATACAAATACGTAGTTCTTAGTATTGTAAGAAATATTAAACATCATTACATACTTACATACTTATACTTACATTTACTCTGTAGCATTACTACGTTATTACCAATTCATCATCAGTTCAACTCCTAATAACCAGTGTTATGTTTTAGAAACTTTGATCATATATCAATATTCATTACATTTGTTTTACAGAAACTGCTCTGTAAAAGGTCTGACAATATAATATTAAATGTAAGGATATACTCTTGGGCATTATAAGTTATAACATTATAAGTTAATGAAGTTTTAAAATGACTGTTAAATATTTATATTATATTATATTTTAGATATACTCACACAAGGGTGGCGTAGTGGCTTAGTGGTTAGCACGGTTGCCTGATTCCAAGGTGTATCTCTGTGTGTAGTTTTAGGAAATAAGCAGGTATAGAAGATGAATATAGTTACATAATCACAGTTCCAGTTGCCTGGAACGTTTGGGCAACTAGCTTTGCGCTTTCTGACCACTAGGAGGCTCCTAAGCGAGGCGCTTACATGGCTGCAAAACATTTGCTTCATATTACGTGTTTGGTAAAATTAATATTTTATCTGTAAATTATTTCTCTTTTGTGTAAACTCTGTAGCGGATCACGAAGCGCACTTATGCGACTTTTGGCCAGAAATCAGATGCAATTGTTTGCATAACCGTATCAGGTAAATTAATAGTTATGCTAAGCTTGTTTGGTAGGTTTGCTAGCTTCTAGCATGCATGCAGACTTTGGATGCTAAGGAGTTTACGTATGTTGGTATCGTTTGGGTTTTAATAGATTTAAACGTGTTTATTTTTTAAAATTATTTTTGTATTCGTCGCAGAAAAACAGCGTAACGGTCATCGGCGTAAACGAAACTAATTAGACGTCTATTTCTTATCGCGTGTTAATAGCTGGATTAGCTACATAGCATTTTGCTCTGTGGGGCTATTTGTTTGCGCTCTGAAGGAAACATAAGTTAAAAATATTTTTTTATGTTTATTTTTAACTTAAATGTTACTGGTTTTGACTAAAATGCCTGCTGATTAAACTAACATACAGTACTTGCTTTTATTTAGCTGGTGCTCAGACGCGCAGGCCTCTTTGGCCATTTTTATTGACATTCCTACTTTCTTCATCTCGCACGTTTGTTGTCTGGCACAACTTTTGTAAATAATATTTATGGAAATTTCGACCAGTTGGTGACGTTTGCAAAAGTATTACATTTATTTTGTTGTTATTACGAAGGGATAAACAACCATTCGAGTTTATTGTTATTTTTTTAGCGTGTAAAGAAAGCCATCAGGGAAATTGCCGCTGTAGGTAACACACATCTATCAAACTGGCAGTTTAATAAAAGTAGCTAAACAGCTAATCTCCATTTTCTTCTTTCTTTTTCTTAGTCCTGAATACTAATAATCCCCTCTTAAATTGGCCATATTGGCTTGCATCTATGAACTCCTTGGTGCCCACCACCACGGCCGTCAGTAGCCCTGTTAGTTCCCTGGACTCCCCCATATCAGTCATCAGTTCATCCACTGGCTCACCAGGTGGACCAGTGACTCCTTCTGTGGGTTACGGACCCCTCAGCAACTCACAGGTGGGCCACACTCCTTACCTGACATTATTGTCTGATTTATATTTTTAAATCTGGAATAAGATGTTTAATATTGCTTGAGTTTGTGAAGCTCAGATGACCACAAACCTTTTTTGGCAAGATAGTGTATATGACTATATGACACAAAAATCAGTTAAAGGTTTGCATATGCTTATTACTTATGCTCATGTTTATCACTTTAGTATCCCACAGTGGCATGCAGTGCATTTGGTACCCAGGCCTTCAGTGGTGACTTACATGACCGATACACCTTCACTAACACCTCTTAATTCCATCTCAATACAATCTCATCGCGATGAAACCGATTTAAAATGGTGTGGCATTACAGACAAAGACACAATTTTTGCATATTGAGGACGAGGAAAAACTTTTTTATTAAGCAAGAAACCCGGCTAAGACAGCAAATACATCATCTTGAGTAGCTCAGAATCAGTATTTATCTAATAACATGATAACTCAAAATAATGTGATAAAATAAATCTGTAATACATAGTTAAAAAACCCCTAACATCCACATATATGGACTGGATGCAGTGTAGCATGGAGAAACACTACGAAACGAAGAGAATAAGCTGTTTAGAATAAATTAATACAAGTTAATGAAGCTAATATTAGATTTTAGGTTGTTAATTTAGGTCAGCTTCTGATTGAATAACTACATTATTTAGAATGTAATTTTTAATGCTCAAAAAGTATGTACTAATTGAAATGAAGTGTGAAAAAGCACTTGACTTCAATGCAGACAGTGATAACTAAGGACTAACTAATTTAGTATTTTTATGATTTATTTAATATTAATCTTCAAATATGTTCTTGTAGATTAATTCTTCAATGTCTGAGCTGCACACTGTCAGCAGCTCTGATGATGTAAAGCCTTCCTTTGTTCTGAAGTCTCCAGGAGGCACTGGGCCAATGCTGTCCCAAAAAAGACTCTGTGCCATTTGTGGGGATCGTTCCTCTGGTAAGTACATACGAATGATCATTATAATAATACTTTCAGGAGTTGCTATTTCTTCATAATTCATTAGATAATTTCGAGGCTGGCATACTCACTTTAGTTACATTGAATCTGGTTCATGAATTATCTTTAGCTATGCATTTAAACAATTAGGTTTATAGCAGTTGTTGCTTAGTGCTAGGGTGATGACATTAAAGAGAAAATTTCGTACTGTAAATTGACCTATAATAACACCAGTAATACCATCATCACCGCTTTATTTTCTTATGATTTGGAAGTGCCGCAACATATATCGATAGTTTTTTTGTGTACACCTCAACAAGTAAATAAGTGAGGGTGACCAACTCAGCCGCAGTGTGCATGAGCCTGAGCAAGATGCTGTGTGTGAGATTAAGGAAGACACTAGAGGGAGACGAAACATAAAGAATGAAAAACAAGAAGATGGGATATTTGTTTGTTTACTTGTTTATATTTTCACATTTAGTATTTTTCCCTGAATGTTCTTTATAACTGAATTAATGTAATTGAGGCAGGTTCATAACAAAGATTATTTATTAAGGGATATGGAAGGATAATTTAATAAAATAAGGTGACACCTTTTTATTTCTGACGTATTGAAGTGTATTGATTTTCCAGAACATCATAACTAGATACCTAAAAATAACTATTTTCTAAAATATATTGTAACCATAAAATTACTCTTGATATATATATTAAAGAAAGCCTAATATCAAAATTTACCACTGATTCAGGTCCGGTGCTAAGAAAAACTAATGCTGTCTGTGTAGTTGTGTTTCTGAATATTTTTTTTTTCATGTTCAGGCAAGCACTATGGGGTGTACAGCTGTGAAGGCTGTAAAGGCTTTTTTAAGCGTACTGTAAGAAAGGACCTGAGCTATATCTGCAGAGACAGCAAAGAGTGTCTTGTGGACAAGCGCCAACGTAATCGCTGCCAGTACTGCCGTTATCAGAAGTGCCTAGCCATGGGCATGAAGAGGGAAGGTGTGAATTTCCAGTCATGCTTTAATCGTCCTGTCATGAAAATATTATTGCTTGGTTTTTCTAGTCTTTTTTAGTCTTTTGTTAAACCAGGTCAGGTTGCTGTTCTTGTTTGAATAAATGTGGTCACAGTACATTTTAAAGTGTTTACAATTTAAGTTTAAAAAAATAATAAAAAGAAAAGATTTTAAAAAAAATAAGCATGAAGCATGTATGGACTTCATATTGTGCGTATACATGCAATTGACTTAACTGTTTTTTAAATTGTTAAAATGCTTAATTGTTTAATTTGGAAATTGGGAATTATGAAAGATTCGCTTGTTCATTAATTTAAGTGTTGAAGTGATCTATGCTTGGATGAATTGATAATTGCATGTTTTTGGACAATTTTATGGAAATATCTGGAAATAATTCACTCTCCAACTGTAAATGTACAAGAGAAATTTAGTAATAATCATTTTTCACAGCCAACTAAAAACACTTGAGTTTTGAAGGGTCACTGAGTACTGCAAGTTAAATATCAGCAAGGTTTCTTGACTGTTCACATCTGGTTGCTAATGTTTACTTTCATTTATTGCCAGCTGTTCAGGAAGAGCGACAAAGAAACAAGGAGCGTGAAGGAGATTACGACTGTAATACTGCCGCTAATGAAGAGATGCCTGTGGAAAAGATACTAGAAGCTGAGACAGCTGTTGATCAGAAGACAGAATTGCACTCTGCAAGCAGCTCTACTGGTGCAGTGAGTGTTTATCCATTCATTTATTTCTCTATACCTGCTTATTCCCTAATTCCCGGTCACGGGGTGTGATGGAGCCTATTCCAGCACACATAGGGCGAGACAGGTACACCCTGGACGGGTCGCCATTCCATGGCTGGGGCTATGCAGAATGGACTTATTTCATATTTACTTGGCTAAAAATCTTTGTATTATTATAAATTCAGAATGATTTTTATTACCCAACACTGTGTTTCTGTGTGCAAGCAGTAGAATCAGGCAGTTAGGTTCTGAAGATAATTAAAGTTATGCACCTGTGTTTTACAGAAATGTGTTATTTATAATCTATGTTTAACTTTTTTTATTTGTTTGTTGATATGGCAATCGAAATTCAATGTATTTCATTTCAACAGTAATAAAAGATTCAGTTTAGAGCTGTGCGCTGCAATTATGTATGCATATTCTAAATGTATAATTAACACTTATTGATTTTTGTTTTGTTTTGTATCAGTGAATTTGTGTAAAACTAAATCAGTGTAAAACTAATGTACTAAATTATATGCTTGTTTTGAGCACTTTGACCTCATTTTTCCAGAGCCATTTTTCATGTGATTGGCCCTTTACTATCATTAAATAAAATATTTCTCATTTCTTCACTCCTGTCCTTTAGGCCATTGACCCAGTGACTAACATCTGCCAGGCAGCTGATAAACAGCTGTTTGGTCTGGTAGAGTGGGCCAAGCGCATCCCACATTTCTGTGAGCTGCCTCTCGATGACCAGGTCATTCTGCTACGTGCAGGTAAGTGTTCAATCTCTAACATTCTGGCAGCTCTCCCACACATGCAGTACACACAGTTTTCACATAATATGCTTTGTCTGTAATATATTTTCCAGTAGTGATTAATAATATTTTAAATCAAACTTTACTGCCCTTACAGAGATTGTTTTTTTCAGAGAATTAATCAGTTATAAACATGTACAGTTAAGTTGAATGGATTAGCTTTTAAAACTAGAAATAAACATATTTTAGATGAAAATTTATTTGCTTTTTTGATGCATCTATGTTTTAGGGTGGAATGAGCTTCTTATTGCCTCTCTTTCTCATCGCTCCATTGGGGTGGATGATGGACTTCTGCTGACTACTGGCTTGTACATGCTCAGAGACAGGTGAACATTTACTTCTTATTCTTAAGCAGTTTGGTAAATTACTTACGGAGTGTATAACTACAACAGAATTACAAAATTTAATGAAAAAAAAATCAGAATAATGTGATGTTTGTTAATCTGAACTATAATGTTACAGTACAGGTTACTGATCTAAAAAGCTGTAACAAATGGAGGAAAATATCTGGACATTTGCAGTTTAATTTTATTTAGCAGCATTTTAAAAATATTTTTATATTTGTACTTTCTTGTTATCCCATTTGTTTTAAAATGAGCTAAAAATACAGTCAGCCTTCTTCAAAATACCATCATTATTTGCTGTTTTTTCAGCAAACTTTTTCAGCTAATTTTTAAATAAAGCTTTGATTGTGCTGAAACAGAATTTTAGCTTATTTCTTTTTTTTCTTTTCAGTTGTTTGTTTATAGACTATAGATATCTAATTACTGAATTAGGTTAGAGAGTGCTGCAAAGTGATGCCGTGGTATGGAGCTGGTATTGCTGTTTTGTTTGTTTGTTTGTTCTGTGTATAGTAGACTTTTTCATTTGATTCTTACCAGAGACAAACAAAAGTATATAAAGCAACACACAGCAGACAATATTTTTTCCATTTTTTGATTGTTCAGACAATTTATTAGTTGAGTTAGCAGTTCTACCTAAGCATGCTGCATGCACAATGAAGGGATTTTCAAAATCTGTCGTATCTGTGCTTTACTGTAACCTGGCTGCATGAACTCATCCCAGATAATGATTTGTTCAGAGCAAATCACAAAAATGAAAAGGCTGTGGACTGTTATTCTACATAATTGTGTTTAAAAGTATCATATAGGATGATGTGTTCTAATTTACAGACACGCTGTAAAAATTTCTTCTCGTTTTCCTTGTTCATTTGTTTGTGTGCGCACACGCGTGCAGCATTTCAACAGCTGCCGGAAAAAATAACTGACATGGAGCAACAGTACTTTCTTTAATCATTCTTGGGAATTTCAACAAAGCGAATCGTTCCTTTAAACTGCCAAAATTTAGACAGCATGTTTCATGTCCCACCAGAGACCCCTTATATATTGGATCACTTTTTTAACAAACTGTCATATCTCTTTATCCCACAGGCAGCTTTGGGGCTCTTTGATAACTGTTTAGGTTTTTATTGACGTACATGCAGAAACTCAGCTATACTTTAAGAAAATGGTCTAATGTTGCAGAGTGGGATGTTTACTTGGATGTTTTAACTGTACCATGCCAGTGTTTTTGACTCTAGAAAGAAGCATCTCCTGCTTTTTAAGTAATGTTATTCTCCATGCTGTGCTTGCTTGTAAATTTTTATTATTAAAAAATGTTTAATATGTGGTTATATATGGTTTCAGCAAAATAAAACTGCATGTAAAGTGTAGGCAGAATTAGGATTGCATCATAATCCTTCTTTTTTTTAATTTTCTGTGGTATTTTCTCATGATTTGTATCTTCATTACATTTGTTTGCAGGGAAAGTGCACGTAGCCCAGAGGTGGGGGCCATATTTGACAGGTACCAATATTTCAATTGTAATGCTAAATTGATGCTCCAATTTCTTGTCATGGGAATCAGCCAATTCTGATGCTTAAACTTGTATATAACTGATATAGAAGCTGGAAACTTTTTGGATAAAGTATGATTTTTATTGTTGCCTGTTTTTCATATACCTCTTTTTTTCTATTGGCGCATTACGGCAAATAGTTTTTTTCAAGCGTCATAGTAATTCCACACAGACGGTGGCATAACTGCAGTACCAAAATGTTGATTGATTTGATTAAATTGAAATCAGTTTGTGAAGTGGTTAATATTGTTTTTCTTTCTCATAAATCTTTTTTGTCTTTTTTTACTGTAGAGTTCTCACTGAGCTGGTAAACAAAATGCGAGATATGCAGATGGACAAGACTGAGCTTGGATGTCTGCGAGCCATCATCCTCTTTAACCCAGGTGCAGATCAGATTGTACCGATTATGGAATAAATGTCTGATTTGCAAAATTCATGCAGCATTTATAAACAATGCTTGCATTTGTAATCTTTGCTGAAAATATGCTACCATAAGCCTTCTTTCATTGCAGAGATTGTAAGGAACCAGACAGTATATTTGCATTGATGCATGTGGCAAATGCTTGGAGGCCAGCATTAAGAAGCTTGCATTTTCCCCATACTTTCTAATAAGGCACAATCACTTCTTCACTATTATTCATTTTCGGATTAACCTCTACAGCTAGAGCCTCAGAGAAATTATGGTCCTAACCTCTTTACTATTTTTTTCTGTACTGTATTAATTGGACTCTTAGTCCAAATAGACTGTCTCCTGTCTATTTAGTTCGCTTCCTCACACTTTACTATAGTGTATGAGCCAAACAAAATTTTTTTTGTTGTTGTTTAGATGCCAAGGGTCTCAGCAACACAAGTGAGGTGGAACTTCTGCGAGAGAGAGTATATGCATCCTTAGAGGCCTACTGCAGGCAGAAATACCCTGAGCAGCAGGGGAGGTATGCTAATCTGTATCATAACACACATTGCTCCTACACACCAAACAAGAAAAAGAAAAAAATTGTTAGTTATTATTTTTGTCATTTAATTGTTACTATAGTTCAATTTTTTTGCATATTAGTGTTCTGTGGTGGATAAAGACTTGTAAAATTTTTACTGAGGAATATTGTTTAAAACACAGGTTGGGCTGCATTATAATTCACAATGTAGCGCTAAAATGTTTTTGTAGCCTTACTTCTAGTCATTTGTCACACCTGAATGTCTGTTAAAAGCTTTTAAAAATGCAGTATAGTGTTAGGGATGTAGTAAGGGTGGCTTGTGTTTCAAACTAAACAACTGACCATGAATCGTAATTTACAGTAAGCTACATACAAGTGAGCACGTATAAACTCTGCAGTATTTAGTGGCTACAGTGGCATTCTATAGAATCTGCTGTTTAAGAACACTGATTGACCCCCCTCCCTCCTCCTTACAATTAAATCGTTTAAACAAGACTAAACTTGAGATGTGTTATTGGGTTTCTTTTTTTTTATCTCTGTCTCTCTCTTACTACCTAGATTTGCTAAGCTTTTGCTCAGGCTGCCTGCGCTGCGTTCCATTGGACTAAAATGTCTGGAGCATCTTTTTTTCTTCAAGCTGATCGGAGACACGCCTATTGAGACGTTCCTGATGGAGATGTTGGAGGCTCCCCACTAGCTTTGCCCTGAGGGAGGCTGGGAAATGACATCACTGTGACTGCACTTTTCAATCTCAGGGGAACTTGAGCAATTGGCCAGCCTCCAGTCTGAGAGACACTTGTTGGGTTTGTCTCATTATATGTGCAAAACGGAGTGTAAAAACCAACGTCTTGCCATGAACCTAGAGTAGAATGGTGCTATATTTCGGTCATAAGTCTTGAATACTTGTGGATTTAATTTTTAATTTTTTTAATTTGAACATTGTTTCCTTTCTAGCTTAGCTGAGATTTACAATTTCATCAAAGCATTCAAGGCTTTCAAACTTGTGGATTTTTAGCTTTATTTATGTCTAAGCATACTTCATCTCATCGGTGTGGTTTCATTTATTCCTTAAGGGACAGATTTATTTAGCTTAGACATTAAAGGCTTTGGGACAATAAACAAAAAAAACAAACAGTTGGGGAAAAAAACTGTTTTAAAATCTATAAGCTCACATTGCTCTCCCAGTTAAGCTAGCCTGGCCAAACGTTTATGCAATGAAACTTAATGCACAAAACGCTGTCAAAGAAATTGCAAAACAATGTTAGACAAATATGTATGAGTTGAATCCCGGAAAGCAAGATCTTGCCATGTGCTCATATAGATCATGTTGGCAGTTGACTGATCTTCTACATGCTTGATACATTGTACGGTTTCTTTTTCTCTTTTCTATTTGAGATTTGGTGAAAACAACCATTTACAATACTTTCACTAAATTAGTGATGCATTGCTTTGCGACTTCAGTGGTTCCGGGCTGAAGTGGGTAAACCTTCAAAAATCTAAAATTGCTTTTGCTCTGTTATTTGTTTCGTAGTACACACTTTTTTTTTTATTACATATCACGTAACCTTGTAACTTGAGTTATGATTCCTTATGTAAACTGCACTATTATCAGTTCAAATATCAAATATTTGACCAAAAAGGGGTCATATTTGTTTAATGCTTTGGTGCTAGAAAAAAAATAGCTGTTTTGGTGTTACATCCCTAAAAACGCACACAGATGCTTGTTTTATCAGACAGGTAATCACAAGCAATACTAAATAAAAAAATTGAAACGTGTATAATTTTATTTCAGAGGGAATATTGTCAGACGTCCATTTCTAGTACTGTGCAAACATTCTTTAAGAGGAAGTAAAATGTGATTGCTTCAAACAAGCAGAATTCAATGGTTATTATTCCAGTGATTTTTATTGTTGCTTTTATTCAATTTCTACATTGAAAATGCAAAGAAAACAAACAAAAAACCCCACCTTAGTTTGCACTGTATTTCCTGTGAATCCCAGTTTTTTGATCTCTACTCTTTTTCTTAGTGATGTTTTTTCTGAAATAATTAGATTTGTTACCAAAAAAAAGGCTGTTTTTTGTAAGATCTTTGCTTTGCTGTTGTATTTTTGTGTCCATGCCGACAGCTTTGGGGACGAAGACCACAGAGACTTTAAAATGCAAGTTCCCTATAGGCAAAAGAAAAATGTTTACTACACCTTCGGGTTGTTTTGTATGGTCCTGTACAACCACCATCTTTACTGCATTAGACATGTTTGTGTCTGTCATTGCACTAAATTTGTCATACAATGATGATTGTAACGATCCTTCATCAGGTTCTCCATTGCTAGAGCTCAATTTAGTGGAGCTTGACGGCAATGCACACGACCCTAAATAAAAGCTGGTGACATCAGAACTTGTGGTTTTAAGTCGGTCATTGAACACTTAACAGATTACACCTGATCTAAACAAATAATCTCAGCAGGCTGCTTTTGTTTTACCTTAAACGTGCAGGATACCTGGGAAATACTGATCTTTTCCTGAAGAATGACTCCTCTGGTAAATCAACCTAACATACATGTTTTTGGACTGTGGAAGAAAACTAAAATGCCTGCATAGCCCCATGCGAGCACGGAGAAAATACAAACTCCACACAGAAAGACCCCTACCTGAGATTCGAACCCAGGCCTTCTTGCTGTGTGGCAACAGTGCTAAACACTAAGCCACTCAGCTGCCCCATTTTAATGAATTTTCTAAAATATTTATGTACTGACCCAAATGCTATCATAGCAATAGTGATGTTATTAATGATAATTGTAATAATATATTAACTCTGTGTAAATTATAGGCTGTTCTTTTAAAGTTACAACATCAGGTGAGGTTACCATATAAACCTGTTTGAAAGAATGTTCTGAGTGTAAATTAACCAAACGAACATGCCGCTTAATTATTCATTTATCTTTTATACTCAACTTATTCCCGAACCTGGGGTCACAGCGTTTTGCTGGAGCCAGCGCACATATGGTAAGAGGCACAACCTGGCCCCACACTGAACCCCACACCATCACACTCCTATGGGCAATTTAAATTCACCAATCAAACTAATGCATGTTTTTGAACTGTGGGAGGAAACCCACGCAAGCGCAGGGAAAACATGCAAACGCCGCACAGAAAGACCTCATTTCCGGGATTCGAACCCAGGACCTTCTTTTTGTGAGGCACCCGTGCTAACCACTGTGCCAGTGCACCGCCACTTATCCAGTTCAAAGAAACTACAATTGAATTGTTGAGATGTTAAATTTAAAAAAAATATTTAATTGGAAACACTCAACACACACAGCCTTTTTTTCAGAATGCTTCATAAAAGCTTTTTTTATTGCAGGATTTTGTATACAGTATATACTGCTGTGAGTATTACCAAGATTCATTCACATTCTTGATACTCTTAATGAATATCCACTGTGTATGGCACTGGCAGCAAAAGGATAGACATGACCGGATTCTGTGTACTTTAAGTGCAACAATCTCGAAAAGGCTTTTGAGCAGATATGGAAAGTCGGTGAGTTAAAAGGATCAAACATATTTCAAGTTTGTGCGAAAAGGAAATAAATGATAAAAAAAAGACATGACAAAAGCAAATATGGCTGAACATCCAACCAACTGACATCCCAGAAGCTCTTTTTGACTCGACTCTCCCGTACTTCTCTTTAGTTTTTAAACAACACATGGATTGCTTGACTTCTTAAATTATTATGACAGAATAACACTGCTTCTGACCTATAATACACTATTCTATACAAACGCAACAGGTGCACGAATAAAAACCAGAGATTTACACAATTATACAGCATTTGTCTTTTTTTTAAGCAACATTTTGTTTCAACGTTGGATTTCTAGTTTCTTTTACAGTACTCCTTTGTTCGAGGAGAAGAACAAACACCAGACAAAAAAAAACACTTTCTAATATAATAACAGTTTTTCTAAATTGACAGGACAAAAGTAAGGTGCTAGGGGTGTACTACCGGCTCGTGTAGTACAGTTGTATGGGTTGTCGGCATCATGTTTTGGGCTTCACACTACACAATGTATACACAATACACAATAAATACACAATTTATTTCTTGTGTTTTTTTCTGTGTTGCTGTTTTGAAGAGATCACCTGACTACACCGCTGTCCATTTCCAAAAGATGCACATCATTACCCAGTGCCACAGGTAAAAGCCGTCATGCGTCACATAATATTGAATAAAAATGATCTCAAAGTTCTTCTTGGGCTACGACTAGAGCTGATGTTTCTTAAACATTTTTAGCAGATATAATCACAACAGTAGGAATTGTAGAAGGTGCCGTGGGTCAGAATTGTTACAGGCTCCATGAAAAAAACGTGCAAAAAAAAAAATTTAAACTAACACAGCAGTGCAGAGAGAATCACCCCTTGATAAATCTGTGCTCTGCAGTTTTTGTCAAACTCAAATGCTAATGTGTTACAGTGCTAACCAAAGCATTTAACAGCTCATGTTTCATAACCACGGTGCAAATGATTGGCTATGTATACAGCACTGATCTTTAGATTCACACGCAAAGCCAAGGTGGTAAGAAATCTGGTAGAGAATATGTTCGCTTCGCTAACATCGCTAATGTGTTTGTGTTTGAGAGGAAGGATATGATGAGGCGCTGAAACGGCAGCGGATACTGTGCTTGTTGCTGTTCAGAAATAGAAGTCTTTCAAACAGCATGCTTTGGTTGCAGTGTCCAGGATCAGGTGTATGAATTAAACGAGTGTGCGTGAGTATGTGTGTGTGTGTGTGTTAAGACCCTGAGCTGCTAGAATCTATTGTGTGTCACACTTGCATCTCAGAGCCACTGGCTAATCCCAGAGCCTGTGCCTCCTCTGCAGTGAGCCCGTTCTTCAGTGTTCTTCTTACTGCAGAAGATAAGAAACAGATGTATGTTACAAAACATTCATTCATTTAATCATTCTCTATACACGCCTAATCTCAAACTCAGGGTCACTGTGGTGTGCTGGATCCTATCCCAGCGCACATAGGGTGAGAGGCACTCTATCGCAGGGCCACACATAAATGAACAACCACAACACTCACATTCACTCTCATAGGCAATTTATATTCACCAATGTACATGTACATGTTCTTGGACTATGTGAGGAGAACCCGGAGTAAAGACATGCAAACTCTACACAGAAAGACGACTTGCCTGGTAAACGAACCCAGGACTTTTTTGCTGTGGCCCAAACTACACCACTGTGCTGCAGCGTTACAAATCATTTATTCATTCATTCTATACCTGCTTATTCCTGAACTCTGGATCATGGGGGTCCCCCCTTGACAGGTAGCCAGTCCATCAAAGACCACACACACACACACACACACACAAAACCACACACAACCACACACACTAACATGCACTCCTATGGGCAATTTAGAATCATCAATCAACCTTATGCACATGTTTTTGGACTGTGGGAGGAAACCGGATTACCCGGAGGAAACCCACACAACCGCAGGGTGATCAAGCAAACTCTAAACAGAAACACCCCACACCTGGGATTCGAACACACAGTGCTAACCACTGTGCTAACAACAAATAATATTGATATAAATAAGAAGCTTTGAAGTTAACAGAATTTTGTGACTGTGAACTAGATATTGTGAGCGTGAAAATGTTCTGTTCATAATTAACAAATACATTTACAGCATTTGGTAGATGGCCATATCTAGAGTGCCTTACATTGTTTTTTATACAACTAGCAAACGTCCATCTTGCGGTCTCTCACTAAACTTTAAATTTATTTATTTATTTATTATTGTTAACTCCATACCAGCACCCAGGCTATTTTCATGGCAATTTCACACTCGTACTTCTCTTTCCTCAACATAACATGCATTTTTAAACTGTGGGATGAAACCAGAATAACCTGTGTAAACCTATGCAAACATGTGTAGAACATGCAAACTCTGCAAAGAAAGAGTTGAAACCTGGGCCTTCTTGCTGTGAGGCAACAGTGCTAACCAATAAGGCAGCGTGCTGCCCCTGAAAACGTGTAAGTTTGTCCAGAAAAAGTAAAAAATCCTGAGATGAAATATGGAAGAAACCTTAGGAATAGGAAACCCACAAAAAGTCTGTTGATTACAGCTCAACGTTGAAAGTCAATCATTTCTACTCTTATCATAAGGCCTTATCCTAAAGAAAGTAAAAACATTCCTAGTCAGACTAAAGTCCTACCCACTCTCACAAAACAGTACACTGCCACTCTTCCTTCAGAGACAATTTCAGCATAAATCTCTCCTGTGCACAAAATTAATAAATGTTTACTTTATTTGTCCAGTGAGATTTATATAATTTGCTATTCTGTTTTATGACCCTGTTTTTACCCACATGATCCTGATTTATTACATTACTATTTATGAAATTTGACAGACAGCTGTATCCAGAGTGACCTAATTGCTCTGGCCCAGCAGTGGCAGCATGGTGGTTCTGGGGATCAAGCTCTAATATTCCAATTATCAGTTCAACAACTTCGTGACCACTACCACTTCACTAGAGCAAAAAAAGTATTAGTACACCAGATCTTACACTCTGTATGTTTTTTGAACATTATATTTCAGATTTTTCTCACTTTTACTTCTAGAATAACCTCCAAACTTGTTCTAAATGGACTGTGTAGCAGGGCTGTGTGGATTTGCTCATTTGGCCAGAACATTATAAGTGAATTCAGACAGAAATGTTGAGTAAGGAGATTTGTCAGATGGTGTTCCAGTTAATCCTAAAGGGGTGGCCTAGTGGTTAAGGTGATGGACTAATACCAGAAAGACCGGGGTTCGATTCCCAGCACCACCAAGCCACCAATGTGGGTTCCTGAGCAAGACCCTTATCCCCCAACTGCTCAGTTGTACGTCGCTCAGCATTACAAATGCTGTAAATGTTATTTAGTGGTCAATGTTCTGTGCAGGACACTAAAGTTCTTTTAGTCTTACTATAACCCAGCACCATAACCTGTCTTCATAGATCTCGGGATTATTGGACATTGTTATGTTGGAACACTATTTGTTGCAACATACAAAGACAAAGTGTGTTTCAAAAGTTTTTCAGGATGACAAAATTCCATGGCGGGTAAATTAAGCTTTTATTTAGAAGCCTGAACTGAAAACAGAAATGACAGGTCCCCAATAGCATGCAGCTATATTAGCTATATCAAATTAGGGAATTGGAGGGCCAGTGGTTAAGGGGTTGGACTGATACCAAAAAGACCGGGGTTCAATCCCCAGCAAGGCCCTTAACCCCAAATTGCTCAGTTGTAAGTCGCTCTGTATAAGGGCAT
>JAOTQW010000036.1:14234915-14254162 GCA_026260075.1 Sisor rabdophorus | reverse complement strand
CCCCGTGACCCCGGATTCGGGAATAAGCGGGTAAAGAAGATGAAATGAAATGAGATGCTTGGGCAGCCATGTTGCTGCTGTAGCTAGTGTTTTTTTTAAAAATTTCTCATACTTTATCCTATGTAAATGTAATCTTTGCTTGAATAATTCAATCAACTTGAAAAGAATTAAGATACTTCTAAAGAGTGTAGGGCTGAAGAGTAGAAATGGGATTGGGTCTAAGTAACAATCAACAGGGCAGGACAGGGCTAATTAAAAATAATCAGTGGAAAGAAACATAATACTAATGTCTGTGTTTATTT
Source organism: Sisor rabdophorus (assembly GCA_026260075.1). Lineage (NCBI taxonomy): Eukaryota > Metazoa > Chordata > Actinopteri > Siluriformes > Sisoridae > Sisor > Sisor rabdophorus. The sequence goes on along the minus strand of JAOTQW010000036.1, from coordinate 14,253,860 downwards.
AAATGATATCATCCACACTATCATAAAATGTCTACATTTCACTTGTTGCATTATATATTCCACATGTGACCCTGCTTCCTTCGTCCTCTACCTACTCTCACAGCATGAGTAATGTGATCACAAACACATTGGCGCCATGCAGACACTTTCAACACCAACATCTCTGCTAATGCTGGAATTATTAGTAAATGTGATTAACCTTTTCAACATCAGCATCAGACGATGAGGGACTCTCTGTCAGGTTGAGTCTGTTAGTCTCTGGCTGCTGATTGCAGTAACAATTTTTTAACATACAAAACAGTTAAACTTAATGAAGAGGTTAATTGCACACGGGAATAAACCAGGCCTCACACGAGCAATTCGCATAACACACCAAGCATACCTCACTATATTCTTCATCCTCACTCTAAAGATAGAATGGAAACAGAAAGAAAAAAAGGGAAAAGAAACTATAGGTTGATAACTCATTTTTTGATAATGTATAACTTTTTTATTTATTTCAGAGGACAATAGAAGACAAATAGAATATGAATGAATGAATCTATGTGTACATCTTAGGGACATGTCTTAAATCCAATCACTCGATATTAACATTATCCTTTAACTTTTATTTATTCAATCTTCTACACCCACGGATTCTCTCCTTTAGAGTCTGCTGGAGCCTATCTAGCTGTCTGAAGGCAAAAGGCATGAGCGGTACATCCTGGATGGTTTGCCAGTCCATACACACTCACACTCACTCTTAAGGGCAATTTGGAATCACTAATCAACCTAATAAAAATGTTTTTGGACTGTGGAAGAAAACCAAAGTACGTGGCGTAAACCCATGCAAGCACAGGGAGAACATATAAACTCCACACAAACAGGCCCCTACCTTGAAATCGAACCGGGGCATTTTTGCTGTGTGGCAACAGTGCTAACCTCTAAGCCACAGTGTTGCTAATTCTTTTACTCAGTTAACATACTTTTATTGTAAAAATGTATTTTCATTATTTTATTTAAAAAAAGATCTTAGACGTTCTATACGTTTTTATTAAACACTGTTTCAGCATGACAGTGTCCCTGTACACCAGTTGCCTGAGAACTTGAGACATGGTGTAAGAAGTGTAGAAACTCAGTTCACCCCAACCCCACTAAATGCTTTGGAGATAAACTAGAACACTGTCATAACCCCAGACCACCTCATCTGACATTAGTGTCTAATCTCACCAATACTATTTGCATTTACCTTTATTTAAGACTCTTGCCCAGAGTGACATACAAAGGTGATACTTACTTTAGTCACCCTAAATACTATAGCAGCTTGAATTGAAGTGCTTCACAATTTTGTGAAACACATTTCTAGTAATGTGAATATTATTAAAGGAGTAAGAGTGAGACTAAATCCGGAATAGTATATTTAAAGATGCATACAAATGTAATAGTCAGGTGTCCCAATACTTTAGTTCATGTGGTGTTTCAAATATAGAACACCAAAACTATTTGTTTTTGCTGTAGAAAACATGCTCGTCACACAAATAAAATAACATTGTTGAAATGCTCCATCTAGTGGTGAAATTGTATAAATACACTAAGTGAACAAATACACTATAAAAGAAGCCGCTAGAGAGCGCACTCACATCAGTGATCATTTTGCCCCGGGTCTTGTTTCTCTCACGGTGGTTAGCTCTTTTCTGTTTCTGTTGCAGCACTCTCTCCCGGGTTGTGCGATACTCCAACGCAAACTCGCTAATGATCTTACAAAAGCGGTGGATGCTGATCTCCTTTACTGCGTATGCTGGGTGACCCAGGAACAGCAAAAATGCATGGAACCTGTAGATCATACACATAGAAGATCAGCGAAGTTGAAGGACTTTCTAATGCATTCATGCTTAACATCAGTATACCAGAGGATTGAGTCAGCCTCTTGCCAAAAGCCCAGCTTTTACAAAGGATGCAACAATCTCATGCAATAACATAAATCACTGAATATAATTAATGATTAATTAATGATTTTACATTCACAGCATTTGGCAGACGCCCTTATCAAGTGCAACTGACATATATCTTTTTTATACAACTTAGCATGTAGGAGTTGAGTTTAAAAAGTGCGCCTCTACAGTGTATGTAATAAGTAAAAAATCTGTAGATTATATATTTTTTACAACAATTATAACAGACACCTATGCAAGTTAATTGTTTAATAAATGTAAATTGTATTTGTCACATACATGATTTTACACCATATAGTGAAAAGTTTTTCTTTGCGTATCCCATCATAAGAGGTTGGCACCACCTATGATACTGCTCCCCTGATGCAGAAAGGGTTAAGCATCTTGCTTAAGGACCAAACAGTGGTGGTGGTGGCGTGAACCTAGGTCTTGCTGTTCTTCCTTGGCGGTGGTGGGGCTTGAACCCAGGTATCCTCCTTCCTGGTCTCCCGAACAACAACTCAGCACCTTAACCATTTAAGCGACCACTGCCCCTTTTTACATTCTGATTCATGAAAGATTAAATGATTGTCTATTACTGCAGAAGTCATTATTTTAACATTCACATATATTTGTGATGGTCAGGTGTTCCAAAATTTTAAATATATTTTGTAGTGAATATAGAATTCTTGAACTTGGAACATGTTTATGTTTGCTGTATACAAACCTTTTAAATGTGTCGTTAATTTTACCATTTATAATTAGTACACAATTTATTTAAAGGCACTTGATCCTGCAGAAAGTCACACTTTTAGTATTCCAAATTTCACAAAGGAGTTTAAGTGCCCGTAGGCTCTAGGAGCTATGTTGTCGGGCACTACATGCTTCAAGAAGGGTTGGGAGCAACAGAGCCCAAGCTTGTGCCAGAGGTTGAGAGATAGCAGGCTGGTGTGGGTATGCTTATAGCCCCTGTGCTTAACCTCCATGTCAAGAGGGTCACTTCCCTGTGCCTTCAGGTCAGGGATAGGTCTCTTACTGTTTTTGCTGAATGGCAGTGCAGCATACCCGGCCTTTTGGAGTCTCTGGTGTAAAGTGCGTTGGGGACTACATTGTTCTACTGGGAGACTTCAACACTCACATAGCCCGTAATACCTGAGTAATACCATAATTGGGTGAAATTGTGGTGTTTTGTTGTTGGGCTTCTGTGCTAGTCACAGTTTCTCCATAAAAACACCATGTTTAAGGATATCCACCAGTGTATGTGGCACCAGGACAACCTAGGCTGAAGGTCAATGACTGACTTGGTTGTTTCATTTGACCTCTGGCCATTTGTCTTGGACAATCAAGCTGTTAACTGATCACCACCTGGTGAAGAGTTGGATACAATGGAGCGGGAGGAAGATGGACAGGCTTGGAAGGTGTAAACGTACTATGAGGGTCTGCTTTAAACCTCTGGCAGAGTCCTATGTTAGAAAGATCTTCGTCTTCCACTTCCGGAAGAGCTTCGACCAGATCCTGAGGGAGACTGGGTATATCTTTTAACTCTATTGTAAATGCAGCTGCTCAGAGCTGTGGCCTATAGGTCTCTGGTGCCTTTTGAAGCAGCTACCCTAGAACCTGGTAATGGTGTATGCCGTATGGGATGGGATGCCGTCAAGCTGTGGGCAATGTTGGCTTGTGGGACTCCTGAGGCAGATGATGGGTACTGGCAGCCAAAGCTGCCTGCAGCTTGGGTGGTTGCGGAGAAAAAGACCTCGGTGAGTCCATGAAGACGGACCCTGAATGTTAGGAGGCGGTCTTGGCCAACACACTTCTGCAGCATCAGGCGGCTAACACACATCTGCAGCATCAGGCAGCTGGGAACAGTACCTTTAAACTGGCTTTTTTAAGAAGGGGGAACCAGAGGATGTGTTCTAACAACAGGGGATTCACACTTCTTAGCCTTCCAGGGAAAGTCTGTGCCAGGGTACTGGAGAGAAGACTTCGCCCGATAGTCGAACCTCGGATCTAGGAGGAACAATGCAGTTTTCATCCTAGCCGTAGAACACTTGACCAGCTTTTTACCCTCTATAAGGTGCTGGAGGGTTTATGTGAGTTTGCCCAACCAATTCACTAGTGGTTTGTGGATCTGGAAAAGGACAACAAGTGTTGCCTTCATAGGGTGGCTGGACACTCCCTTAGAGATAGAGTGAGTAGAGCCACTGCTCCTCCACATTGAGAGAAGCCAGTTGAGGTGGCTTGGGAATCTATTCCGGGGTAACCTCGTGTAAGACCTAGGACACAGTGTCAGGAATTATGTCTCTCAAATGGCCTGGGAATGCCTCAGTATTTCCTCGGAAGAGCTGGAAGTGTCTGGTTGTCCCTGCTTAGACTGCTGCCTTGCAAATTAAGAATAAATACTTCGGCAATCATTATCAGTAATACCTTTACAATAAAAATATAATTTAAACCTTGAGCTGATGATGTAAGATGATGTAAGATAAATATTTTTAATTATCCAGATTTTTTTACTATTAGCGTCATTGCTGGTCTTTATGTTTCCTCCTAAATGATTTTTGATCGTCTAAAAATACACTGCCCACTGAGTATCCAGTTGAAAAAAGTATAAAAGCTCTAAACTAAACATGGTTGTCTACCTGTTGATGATGCGCCTGTGAACAATGGTGAGGATGATGATCCTCTCAGCACAGTCTTTTAGGAGGTCAGACATGCGCTGCTTTAATGCTGGTTTCATCTCATGCTTGGCGATGACCTTCAGGTGATCCCAGGAAGCCTTGCAGCGCCGCTCCATCTGGGACAGATTCTCCTGCAGCTGATCAAAATCCACCTGAGGAAAGGGCAGATATACTTTTATTAATCAACTTGCTTCTGTGATGTCAGTGTTCAAAATAAAATCATCTCAAATCATACTGCTGAAATAATCTGGGGTAATGAGCCACATTTAATAGGTTTTCATTATTATTTTATACTTGTTATTTAATTACTAGTCTTCATAACAAATTAGTTATTAGTTTTAAGTTTTAAGGTTGAAGGTTTTAAGGCAAAGCATAAGTACAAGAAAAGAGATTTAAAAAAACAGTTCTTACTACTTTTAGTGTTTTAATTTAGTTCTAAATAATTTCTAAACATCTTTGCTGAGCTATTTAACTGAAGCACTAATCCAGAAGCATAAAGCTCCACCCCTCAGACACTATAGCACTACAAAGTTTATACCTAGTTTACTAAGTATACAATGTAGAGATCAATATAACAATATACATTTTTAGAACCCATAAAATGCTTATATATTCATGCTTATGTTTGAATTTTTTTTTTTTGACACTATTATATATAACAGCACTGAATAATTATATTTTTTCTGCTTTAACAAGGTTTGATCATGTAAATAGAAAGGTAACAAAAAAAATTACTACATTTTCTAATCCATAATAATCAGTAATCTTTGCTTCTTTAGCTTAGTACTTCCCGTTGATCAGACTTAGCATTAATGTAAAAATCAAAATGTTTATCCTCACAATGCAGTCTTGCATTCAATTTTAAAAATACCCATAGGATGGCATAAGTAATTGATAATCAGAACATTACAAAAACAATATTCAATAATAGGAAAAGGCTTAAATATCATGATAAATATTGCTAGAACTGATTAATCAGTCAACTGTTACTTAAAAGTAGTACATTAAATGAATGTAAAAAAAGTGGTACATTAAATGTTTTTCTAATCCTGGTCAGCATCACACATTGGTTTACAAAAAAGTGGATGTGGAAATGCTGATGTATCTTTTTTGATATGTCTTTAACACGTTATGTCTGTAGTGCTGCATAGAACAAAAAAATCATTGCAGTATCACAGTACCTTAGCAGAGCGTGTAATTGCACCGATCTCAGAATACAGGTCTGAACTTTCCGGGAACTTGTCCACTACGATGGAGCAGACGTGATGAAGCAGGGACTGCTTATGCACAGTGTCTTTAACTTCTGGAACTTTCTCTAGGTAACTCAGCTCAAAGCCTTTAGCCTGAAGACATACACATGAAAAAACACATACACAAGATATCAAAATAGACAATATCAGTGGAGCTTTCCTGTATTGAAGTAAATGGATGCTATAAATACAGCCACCTTGAACTAATGGTTCTCTCCGGATCTTATCCGGGGAATAATTTTTATAAATGTTTTCTAATCATAGGCTATTTCCACAATTTACAGACATTTGCTGCTCCAGCTGAGTAGATTACCATCAGTTCCATTAAGCAATAATACAGAATGCTTTGAAAAGCAAGGCAGGTCAGTAGTCTGCTTGCACACAAGTTTACAGGAACGCTTCATTGGCTTGGAAATAGTTGAATCTCAATTTAATGTAGTAAAGTACAGGAAGTCACTGACCTGCACCCGGTAAGCCATGTAGTGCTAAAAACTCAAATAAAAATGAAAAATCTCCTAAATAACATGACACAAGTTTGACTGTCTTTGTTCTTATGCCCATGCTCAATGGTTTACAGTAAATGTGCTTTCAATTGTTTATTACCCCACTCATTTTTTTTCTCCCTGGTCCTCAAAGAGTAAAGAGAAAGGAGGAGGAAAAAGGCCGCAAACACAACCATAACTCACATTTGAGCCATTGAGGAAATTGCCGATAGCTAGTAGTGTGGACAGAATAAAGCACAGTGTCTTATTTTTTTCCAGCTGACTCATGCCCTCCTTCAGGTCCTGTAGGGGCTCTGCCACTTCCTAAACCAGACAAGAACAGAGATAAATTTAAATAACAAATCTAATTAATGAAGTTATGAGTTAATGGCCTTGCTTCAGAGGTGGTATTGGGAATTAAACCTACAATCTTCAGATTAGCAGTTCTAAATTTTTACAGTATTGCCTCATGTTCATCATGACTACTGCAGCATGTCAGCAAATGTAATCTATGTTTTCTGCATGATTTAACAGCAAAGCAGTGTGTTCTCAAACTATGGAGCTCGCGAATCTGGTGCAAGGTGACCTGACCTTTTCCAATACATCATAGTCCATCTTAAAAGCCCAGAGGTGCAGGCGAGCAGACAGCTCACTGATGGACGAGAGCGTGAGGAGAAATTGTTCAGCGCTTCCCAAAGGAATGTCTGGGTTCGCCAGCTGTGCTTCCTGAATCTTCTGCTTCTCCTCCTCTGTAGGTATCATCATCAGGATTTTCTACACAGAAAAGAAAGAAGGGGTGCATATTTGAAGCTTAATTGCTCAATACACTTTTTACGTATAAATTGATAAGTTACATTTTTGTGAGTCACATATATGTGTTGCTTTTGAGTATCAGTGTAAACCAAGGCACTAAATGTGCACATTTTTTAAATCCCGATTTTATGTACTTTTATTGTTTAAATTTTTTTTTGTTATACTCGGCTCAAGGAGCATGTCAAATTGAATATTTTCCAAAGACAACCTGAAGAGGAAACACTGAGTGAAACCAGGCAAACCAGCGAATCGATTTTTATCTGGGTGCCACAGGATAGTGTGATTGTAAATTATTTTCATTTAATAATTGTATAGTTGTTTCCTAATTTTAGAAGAACTGACCCTGCTACATTAGGTACATATGTGGTAATGTCTACACTATATTGCCAAAAGTTGTCAGCTGAGCATCACAAACACATGCGATATCCAACATCCCCAATGTGAAGATTTTATTTGAGATATGTCTTCATTTGGCTTCAACAGTATTAGTGGGATTAGACACTAATGTCAGGTAAGGAGGTCTGGGCTGCAGTTGCCATTCCAATTCATCCCAAAGGTGTTTAGTGGTATTAAAATCAGGACTTTGTGCCTGTATTAAAACATTGTAAAACAGATGTATTTTTCACTCTAACTATAACACATCATGTGATAATGAAGCCCCTGTGGCTTTGTGCTCAGGGTCATCGTCATGCTGGAACAGTAATGGAGTTTCTTAGTTCCAGTAAAGAAATAATGTAATGCAAAAACATTTTGGACAATTGTGTACTTCTATATTTGTAGCAACAGTTTGGAGAGAAACCATATATAGACCTGATCGTCAGGTGACCACAAAACTTTGCTAAGATAGTGTATGTGTGCAAAAATGCAACATCATACACCAAACTATATTTTCATCAGACAATAAAGAGTTAAAAAAACAAAAGAATTATAATTTTCCCTCTACAGTCAACATATAAAACAACAAAAAATAGATAGACAATAATTGTCTATTGCCTGAAAAGCCACATATACAACATACTTTATTTAGCACAACACACATATACAACATATTTAATTTAGCGCAATTTAGCACTTAATTTATGAAAGTAGCTTAAATGTAAAATTAGTCACTTTTTTACACAGTTCGACACAAATGAAAGTCAGTAAAAGAGATTGGACCAGAGGGAACTCTATGAATCACTGTCTGGTGTCAAGGCATAAATTTATAGAGTTAGTGCAACTAGTTCATAGTTACCATAATGAATCCCTAACAGACTGATAAATAACAACATCTGGAGAAAATCATCAGTATAAATTCCACTCGTCATTTCGACAAGGGAAATTATTTCATCCACGCCACAGCTCTCGGCTGATGTCTCTTTTTTGTATAATTGCACGTGTAATAAAAAAGTTATCAGCGTGTCAATATGACATCTTGTTCAAAATTTTATCTGTATGATATCTTCTTCAAAATTTCTATTTTGAAAATTATAGCATTTATATTAGTAATTTTAGCATTTATTCATCTCATGGCACCATCTGATAATACTAAACTAGTTAGTAAATTTAAGCAAGTATGTAGTTCTTATAGTATGGTTACGGGAAGTATGAATGAAATTTGGACATAATACATCCACTATTTTCATATTGTCACATGACAACTAATGTCGAAGCATCACAAATTTAAAGTAAACAATGTTTAATTTGACGGATGGCTTAGTGATTCACACTGTTGGCTTAAAGCAAAAAGGTCCCAAGTTTTTATAAGTTATCTGCATTTGGCAGATGCTTTTTGCCAGAGTGCCTTACATTTCTTTCTTTCATGGAACTAAGCAAATGCTATCCCTGTGCTTCTGTATGTTTACTCTGGGTCACTACGAATGTAGTGAAGTACCAATCAGACTGGGTTATCTGTGGCACAGAGACGAGTCATTAAACTGTCCTATTCCTTGGGGCAGGAAGAGTTACCTGTAATGTTTTGTATGACAACGAAACTGTCTGAGCCTTTTGGAAAAGCTGCTCCGTTGTCTGTCGAGTACAGGGAGGAGAGGGTGGTTAGAGTTATCCATAAAAGATAACAGTTTGTTTAATGTCCTCCTCTCCACCACTGCTTTAAAAGTATCCTGCCTGCAGCTTATGACAGAGCAAATAGTTTGGAAGTATGCGATCTAAAGAGGGCCACTGATTTATTCTTCAGGAAGTTTCACAATTACAAGAAGTCATCAGACCGATATTTTTTGCCTAAATTCATTGCTAGTAAAAAAATATATTTTTAAAATGTTTTTGAACGGATTGGATTAAGCTTTATTAAATTTTTGACTTATCTCACATTTTGAATTATCTCACATGCCAAGTCAGCAAAATTTGCAGGTAATGTTAAAAAAAACAACATAAATTTCTTGGAATCCAGAAAGGCTTATAGGTCAGGATATTGTTTAGTTTAGGATTTTATGATTGATTCATAGAATTCTTGGAAGAAATGTCTGAGAAACATATTTACAAGTGTTTTGATTAAAAATGTAATAAGAGTACAAATTAAAGCAAATGTTTAATTCTGCTAATGTGTTATCACTGTTTTTATATTTTTTTGAACAAAACTGAGAAAATGATGTAACTAATGTTACCTCTATACCCTCTTTGTTCAGAGCATATTCGTCAAAGTTGAGGATGGCTGTTTTGATGGTGCGGGGCGGTGGAAGAACTGTAAGGCCAATATTGATGGCGTTGCTTCTTTTGGAGTCGAGAACAATAATCTCCTGTCGTTTCCCATCTGCTGCTGTTTTCTAATGTCAAAACAAAATATAAGTTAAATACTCGTACATTGTACAAATTTTTTTGTTATATTATTTCTATTTTCCACCTCGTTTTGTGTCTATAATTGTGCGGAAGGCGTTTTTGAACTTGCTGCCAACAATCAATCGCTATTACAGTAAAACCTATTTTCACTTCAAAACATAAAAAAGCTAAACCGTCACCATCAAAAACATATGTAAGAGCAATAGTAACCCATCTGGCCTAATCCATCACTTGGTTCTCATTATGAGAACTGGACTGCTCACTCCCTTGCTTGCTTGTCGACTGAATGTTGTGATATCCATCTACCGTCCCCAATGCAAGATTTAAAAAAAAGAGGTAAAAACACTTGAAGACTACCTTAAAATGAATTGAAACGGGATTCCTTTAATGTGGGTGATTTAGAAAAACAAAGCTTTCCATGATATGAATTCCAGTGGGATCTAACATGCTAAGGACAACATGCTTAGAAAACATGCAGGCACCTGAGGGCTATTTTGGGAATTTGATAGAGAATAATTCTGCACCAGTGCAAGGCAAAATAGTTCACTTTCACTGCCAAACACAGAAAGGAAAGAAAAGTAGAGAAGGAACAAAGAGAAAAAGAGGGAGTTAGGAATGAACCAGAAATGAAAAGCAGCTGTTTTCTGCTGGGCAAGGGGAGAACCCCTGACTACTAAAGTCCAAGAAACATAAAGGAATAACCTGAAATGATACTTGTTCTTTACAAGATAGCTTAAAATGAGATAAATCTAATAAATAGACTTATTTCAGGTTTATACACAGATATGGTCAATAGTTTGTGATGCCTGTAAGAGCACCCCGTAACCCTGTCTTTCTATAACTATTTATTGAATTATTGCATAGCATTTAAATTTCTGAAATTAGGGATGAAAAAAACAGATCCCTGATCTCAACTTACACCTCAGAGCTTTCCACCTACTATTAGTAGCTGCTCCCACCAACACTATTGTGACTGAGTGGAAAACAATCTGCATGCAGCTCTATTTTAAAATCACGTGAAAAGCTTTGTCTTAAGTATGGAGGTTATAACAGAAGTAAAAAATTGAGCCTAAATCTGTTTTGGATCAATGTGATAGTCGGAGTATCACAACACTTTTGTCTATTTAGCATACCATCTGAAAGGCCTGTTACGGATTACCTGAGTACAACAAAATCCTTTTGATTACATTTTCACTGGCAGATGTGATGTGCCCCAAAATAATATACAACATCCATCAGAGCCAATTTTAACTGGTCTTGCAGCAGGCAGACTGTGGGTTCCCTGGTCTGTCTTAAATCTCTTAAGCTTGTCTGACAGAATACACACTGGGGTGACACTAAGGCAAATGAAGTATACCATAATCCACAGCACATGTTTGCCTAAGAAGACCTGAAATAATTTGGGCGAAATGTTTTTGCTAAAGTACAGCAGAAATTGATTGCTTGGTTGTGCGAAAATGTGTGGGTTTCAATATACAACAAACTATTCACTTACATAAAATACTGACATATACTGTAAATTAAAAAGTAACAAGGAATACTGTTTACCTTTGCAACAGGAAGTTCTTTAGACTTGGTTTCGAAAAGGAGCTCCAGCTTAGAGGTGTCCAATTTTACTGGGTCCAGTTTGGACCACAGAGACTCCTTGAAGTGCTTGTCACTGCCCAATTGCCAGTCTGTGGGTCTCACCTCATTCCAAAAGAGTCTGATAGTCTTTTTCTTCTTCTGAAAAAGTGGTGGCTCTCCCCGACTATGCTGAGAACTGATATACGAGGAAGATGATGATATCATGGAAGGTAATGGAGGAGGTAACATCCCTCCTGGTACAGGTGGAGGGGGTGGGCAACCATAAATCTGAGGAGGGGGAGGCAGGTTTGGTATACAAGGAGGTGGGGGAGGAGGTGTCATGCTGTCAACTGACTTGATAATACCTCTGACCTCCAAAATATCTACATCGTCTTCCTCCAAAAGGTCAGTAAAATCCATTTCTTTGATGCAAAGTTTTTTAGGTGTGGCCATCAACTGGTCCCAGATGTGATCTGACTCCTTTTTAGGTGGAATGGGTGAAGGTGATTTCTCCTTAAAGGCACTCTCAGCCTCAATGGGTGAGACCATCCCCTTCACCAAGTCACCAAATTTCTCAGCCACGATCCGTACATTCCCATGGTTGTCCAGATGCTGCACTTCCATTTTCTTTACGTTGTCCTCACATGCCTGCTGACGGGCCTCCAGAGTTGAGATGCGAGTAGCAAGGCTATTTACTGACGATTCCTGGTCTTCTGGGCCCTTTTTTTCATTACCACTCTCCTTCTCTTCATCATCATTCTTGGCAGATTTTGTAGTTTGTGCATAAAGCATATCCAACATGAAGCGCTTGTTATTGAGGACATTGTTGCAATGCTCATTAATATTGTCTACCTTAATACGTTCTGCCCACTGGCCTAATGGAAAGAGTCAGAAAAACACTCATCACATGTTGTTCTAATAAAATGCAGCATCCAAGAGTGACTAACAAATTGTCTATTAACTCAAGCATGTAAAATGTACTAATGTCTTTTCTCTCACCTGAGTCATTATCGCACAGTTTCTCCTCTCGCTCTTCTCTCTCGAGGGTACTGCTAGCTGACGAGATGCTGGAAGCAGAGCAGTTGTCCTTTTCATTCAATTCTTCATTCTGTCTCTCCTTCTCACTGAGAGCTGTGCCTTCCTCTGGGTCTCTTTCCACAACCTGCTGTTTCTCATACTCCTCTTCTACCTCTAATTCAGTCCCTGTCTGACTTGCAGTCATGTCCTCTGTGCACATTTTTTCCCTCTCTTTCTCCATCATTTTCACATCTTTACTTTTCTCAACATTTTGCGCCTCTCTTTCATGTTCAACATTTCCTAACACCCATGGCCCTGTTTTGTCTGAGTTGTCTGACTCCATTTTTAGCAAAGACACTGTTATGTCCTTTTCACTTACAGGGCCTTGCTCTTCCTCTGTCTCTGATGACCATTGTGGGCCTGACTCAGCAGGAGACAAGGAGGCAGACTCCACACGGCTTGGTTCTGGCTCAGCTTCTAATCAAATAAACACATAATATTTTATTGCATATATAACAAAAGAGCCAGGTTTTCATTTATCTTGACACCTCAAACAAATATTGGATCATTTATGACTAATACCAGCACACATTGGCCAGAACTTTATCATCTAAGGCAAATTTAGAAAATCTTAAAAGAGTCTTAAAATTCTAGCTTTTTAATGACCACTGCAATTAGTTTGTTTTTCTTAATAAAATTCTGGCAGTATCAGTAGATTTCAGACAGCTACCAGCAGTATGACTTCCGCCAAGACAACGGTCAGACTAGGAACCTGATCTGGACTGATGGCACAATTACAACGCTAACAGTCTACCTCAGGAGATTATTAAAATTTCTCCAATAGACATTACAGCAAAAAGAGAAATGTATGTAATTTTGTCACAAACAAAATTAAAGCTAATTTAATTACAAAGTCTTCTTGTATTCAATAATTAAAGGCTTCTTGTGTATGTCAGTTTTTAATGCATCTAGAGTGTTGTCCAGTCTGAGATTATGGCGTGTGTGGCTATGGCTAAAACTAAAGTGTGACATGGACAAAGAATAATCACAAAGTTCGACTTGCAGCTTTTTACGCTCCTATAACATACATCCAGCAACCTTTTTTATTATTGTTAAACCTGCAAGGTGCTTGGGTCACGGTTTTGCTGCATGGTGGCTCGTTTCATATAGTGTTCTTGAACCCTTTATTGCCTTTATTTTTCAAGCCTTTAATTTCCAGCTTTTCATTAAGAAAAGCAAATAAATGGAATCACAATCCCACAGAAGTATAGGGGATGACAAAACAGGACAGATAATAGAATGCCTTAAGCCGTGTGTGTTTGGGCAAATACACAAAATAATAATACAGCATTAGTCATAGTCAAGATAAGCCAAGCTGATACGTATGCTGTTAGAGACAATTACTGCAAACTAATAGGACTGGCATTTGAGCTGTACAGGACATTTACTAGCGATACTAGAATTTTTCTTAATTATGCTCATCATTTGAGTACAAAACACTTAAAAATTCTAGTTTCACATAAACCTCAATGAAGACAGAGAAGGATGAAGCAGTGGGTTAAGAATGAACAGATTTTTGGCTGGAATGCACCAATATCCTATTACACATGCATGGCCCCATATGACCAGGCTCTCAACTTTACATGGCTTTAAAGGGAAGATGTCTTACACTTATTTAGATCTTAAACATCCTTGATTTTTGTTATTTGTTCACTCCTACCAGAAATAAATTCCCACTCTTTTTTTTATTATACACTGATCTGTCATCTTGTCTGGCAGCTTATGTAAAGTCTAAAGGCAATGGCAGCTCATCAGGAGAAGCCCAACTGATTTTTATCTAAACTGTGTTAAACTCAAGCCAAGTGCTAACTCCACACATGGTGTGACTCAGACATGGATCCAGTTGAGTTGGTTAACAGAGGCCAGGTCTAGACACGATCGAGCGTCCTAACGCAAATGCAACAGCACATTAAAAGCTTTCTTCTTGTTTTTTTTTATTTTCGGCCAATTGCTCTGAAGGTTTGCAGGGTTTGTGTGTCTTAACCAAAAGGAATCTATTGTAATGGCTTCTACAGCAATTTCTTGTAAAATTTATTAACAAGTTAAAAAAGGCACTTTTTTATCTAACTTTAAGTAGATTTTTGCTGTAAATTTGTTTACAGTAAGTTCCCATCAACTTTCCGATGACTCATGTAAAGACAAGAACCACATTTCTTTTCACCACATAAACACCTTTTACACAAATTCACTTAATACATTTTATATGATAGGCCAGTAATAGTCTGATTGACAGAGTAATACAATATTTTGACCCAGAGAACATGTAGTCTTCCGGAGTTGTGTTGTTTGTATAAAAGGAAGAAAACATGAATATCTCACCTTGTGCAGTGTGTGTTTGAGGATGTTTGATCTCCTGAGAGTCCGTGGAGGATGGGATTGGACAGTGTGAGTTGTAGGTGGTGCGTGAACTCAGATTGAGTTTGATCTCTGTGCGACCTCGTGGGGATGATGCTGCATGATCCTTCTCATATTTCTCATTTGCCAAACGCTCTTTTTTATACCTAAAATAAAAAAACAAGGGTGAAAAAGATACCTTTCCAACTTTTCAAAGCATTATACTCCCAATAAGCACTCATTGAGAACAATTAAACCAAGTATTTCTAGTGACCATGTGCCTAATGCAGCCTATGTTTTCTGTTTTTTGGCTGACAGAAATGAACATTTTGTTTTCTATTGAAGTTCATCCACTTACAGGTTGTTAATGACTATTTCCTTTTCACCACAATTGTACAATTTGCTTACTGTGGTCTATTAACTATCTTAAACCAGTCTCTTCTCTGTTCCAACTCTCTAATTAACAAGGTATTCCTGTCTGCAGAACTGTTTCTAAATAAAAGTTTAGATACTGTTGTTTTTAAAAAGTCCAGGTGATTTATTTGAGGAATTAAAAAAAATTAACCTATTCTAGTGGGGAGGTGGTAGTTGTTTGGCAGTTGGATTGCAAATTGGAAGATTGGGACTCCAATCCCAGCATCACCAAGCTGCCACTGTTGGGCCTCTATTAACTATCTTAAACCATTAAGTCTGCCAAATGCATCTACAATTTCACAGAATAAATTTGTTTTTAAATGAAGAAAGCCAGCATGAACAGTAAAAATTTTTATTGTTTGCCATCTGTATGATTTGATGCATTACACTGCTAATGCATGATTTAGCTAATTAGATAAAGTGTACATTTACTCCCAAAATGCTCAGCAGGTTCATGTTTAATATTTTTATATTTGTTATAAGAGTCTTATCAGCTTTAACTGTAACCCCGGTAGTGTCCATGCTGCAATGTAAATCTGGGAGCATTACAAACTTTGAGCTTTACCTAAGCTCAATTTTAAATAATTGTAGTATGAATGAAAAGAGTAAGCCCATGTCTGAGATAACATGCTGTTCATTCTTTACTTTATATTTAGGTTTTCCATAAGAGTGCTGTGTTTTAGTGAGGGCTTAAATAATTTTTATACTGAAAAAACAATGCTCAGAGGCAGTGTTCCTTTTAGTTTAGACACGACATGGTAGTGTCATAGGTTTGGATAGCGGTCATTTTTCCAGTCAAGGGTTAATAAAGGAAATCTAATAAATAGTGACAAAAATTGTTTAAAGGATGTTCTGTACCTTTCTTCTCGAGCATGAATGGCCTCTTCTCTTCTGTGCACATAGTCACGACTAAAACATACAAAGAAAGCATGAGCAAATTTGAGCACAGAGCTGAAAAATCTGAAGGTAAATACTTTTGCCTGAATGTTGAAAATTAAAGATTTCAAATAAATCAAAGAAGATATCAAAGTAGCTAAGATGAGCCTCATAGAATGCAAATGTTTAATAATTGGAGAAATTCAAGGTAATACATAGTATTATATATAATTATATATAGTAGTGGATAGCACAGTTGCCTGGAGGTCCTGGGTTCAATTCACAGGCAAGGGTCTTTTTCTCTGGGTTCTCTGGTTTCCTCCCACAGTCCAAAAATGTACATTAGGTTGATTCTAAATTGCCCATAGAAGTGACTGTGAGTGTGTGGTTGTTTGTCTATGTGTGGTAAGGGATATGACCTTGTTATTTAGCTATTTTATTTAAGTTAGGTATTTGGCTCAATTGTACTAAAACCCCCTTTTAGTTGTCCTGCAAACATTTTTTTAAAAAGCACAAACCTGAATCGAGTTCTCTCCTCTCGTTCGATCCGCTGCAGCCTCTCTTCTCTTTCAAGGCGCCTCCGTTCACGCTCTGTAGCCAGAGATTCCTGGTGCTGCCTATAGGATGAGGCCAGTAAACCTCCCAGAGCCGGTCTGCCACACGATAAATGCAAAATTATGACAAGTGAAAGCTTTCAAGTATTTAAAGGCTTTTTTTTCTAAGATTTCCATTTCCCCAATATAATTTCCTGCTGAGGTCATTTAAAATTTCTGCCAGTTTTGGGGTGCCCCCTCATGTCACACTTTACAGAGTTGTTTAATCATCTAAATGAAAGAAAATAAATTCCAAGACAAACTAATAATTGTTAGTTTTCACCAGGCTAATATTTATATTTTTTAAGTAAATGGGGGATATCAGAGCAAGTGGTTAACACGGTCGCCTCACAGCAAGAAGATTCTGTGTTTAATTCCCTGGCAACTGTGTGGACTTTGCATGTACTTACCCCGCTTGCTCCAGGTAAATAAGGTTGATTGGTGATTCTAAATAACCCATAGGGGTGAGTGTGTGTAATTAATTGTCTATGTGTGGCTCTACGATGGACTGGCGACCTATCCAGGGTCTGCTTTCTGCCCTATCTGCACTGGAATAGGCTCCAGCAAACCCAATGACCCCTGTTAAGGAATAAGTGTGTATAGAAGATACTGAATGACTGAATGAATTTCATACACAGTAGTAATTCAAAATGCTTTAAATAAGAAAACAAAAATTTGAATAAAAACAAATTTTTGAAATAAATGACCAGAATATAAAACATAGAAAATGATTAAGGCCAGTTGGGATTTAGCACAGTTCTTATTCAGTAAATGCAGAACTAAAGAAAAAAGTGGTGGCTTAGTGGATGGCTATCTTTCTGATAGCTTTTTTTTCTCAAACCAGGGTTCAATTCAAAGCAACCCCAAGCCACCACTGTGGACCCCTGAGCAAGCACCCTAGCCCTCAGCTGCTCAGTTGAATAAAATAAATTAATGTACTGTATGTCGATCTGAACAAGGGCATTTGCCAAATAGAGTAAATGGATTTAAATATGTTTAATTTGAGTCTAGCTACTGTTTTAACACATCTGATCGCTTCTGGTAGCTGTTTCCAATGAAAATTCTTCTGGTTTAGATTGGACACTGATAGGTTTATATTCAGTGAGCATATCTGAAATATATTTAGGTCTTATGGGTAATTGAGGAATTTATAACAAGTAATAGTACTATAAAATTAATCTTTAATACAACTGGCAGCCAGTGATATGTGATCAGTTTTTAAAGCTATTTGTGCTCTAACACATTTCAAAGGTTTGATTACCTGCATCCAATATTTGCATTTGGTTTTTTCAACCACTAATATTTTGTGTAAGGCACTCGAGAAAGAGTAATATTGTTTTATCCCAAAAGCCAAACATGTCCTGATTAGTTTCATACCAGTAACTTATTTATTTATTAATTCATTTATCTTCTATACCCGCTTATTCCCTAAATTTGGGTCATGGGGTCTGCTGGAGTGCACAAAAAATCGGTGAAACATAGACAGACAACCACGCACACTCACCAATCAACCAGGGTACCCGGTGTAAACCCACTGAAGCACTGGGAGAACATGCTAACTCCGCACAGAAAGACCCCTTCCTGGGAATAGAAATCGGTACCTTCTTGCTTTGAGACAACTGTGCTAACCACTATTCCAACCCCCATATTAGACATGTGGTGATTAAAATATACTAATTTGCTGATACTAATTGAAAATGTTACCATCACTTGGCAAGTGTACTGAAATGCACTGAAACTTGCTGTTAGTCTTAATTAAAGAAAAATAAGCTTACTTGTCAGGTTTGCTGTCTGCAACAGGCCTTTCTGTAGAGTTGAAGTGGTTGCCAGGGGTAGAAGGGGCAATGTATGCACTTGATGACCTGCCAGGATATGTGCCAGCATAGCCATGTTGTCTGTGGTATAAAGATTAAGCACTTTCTCTCATCATTCAAGACAATCAGAAGCTGACTAATTGTTTTCCTGGTTAAAGAGTCTGATAGTCAACAACAAATGTGGTACAGGATAATCAACCGGTACTTAAAATGGAATTCTGAGATTTGACTTTAGTTTGTAGATGCACTAAAGACATTCGTGCAACTTCAAGTTCCAACCAAAACGTGTCACGTCTCACATCCCAAAGTGTGCACACACACATACACACACACACACACACACACACACACACACACACACACACA
>JAOTQW010000036.1:14220335-14233560 GCA_026260075.1 Sisor rabdophorus | reverse complement strand
CACACACACACACACACACACACACACACACACACACACACACACAGAGTCCTGCTTATCATACTTAAATCTCCTTTTTAGATAGGAATTCGTATGCTTTTAGAGTTTTTAGGTAG
Source organism: Sisor rabdophorus (assembly GCA_026260075.1). NCBI lineage: Eukaryota > Metazoa > Chordata > Actinopteri > Siluriformes > Sisoridae > Sisor > Sisor rabdophorus. The sequence continues at coordinate 14,233,444 of JAOTQW010000036.1, read as the reverse complement.
GCTTTGAACGTTTACTACAAAACAAATGCTCAATACAAAACCTTACAAAGGATAAAAAAGAGAGCTTGTGAACATCAGGAGGATGAAAATCAAAGGAAATTTACCACAATGAAAAAGAAAAGCAGTTGCACCTGGAAAAGTCATTGATAGCATCTTAAAAGGAAAGATTTTAAGCAACACAGTGTTTAGGGCTTAAACTATACTTGTTATTCTCCAATCTCATAAACTTTAAAACATTTCAAAGTTCAACATCTTTCATATGTTATAGAGTTTTATATATTAAGAAGTTACTTCAAGAGAGTGCTAGTCTTCTCAGGTTTAAAAAAATAATGTATATACACTCTTTACATAACCCTATCCATCTTGTAGTTTGACCCCAGTGGGAGTTCTTACCTGCCAAAACTAGAAGTGGCTCTGGAAGTAAATGTTGAAGAGGGTGTGTGTAAGTATCTAATATCTGAAAGACTATGCAGAAAACAGAACAGGAGAAGAAAAGGTCAGGTTAAATTTCATGCAATAAAGATGCATTAGTCAAAGGTTTACTGGTATGTAAAACCAGGGGAGAACGAGCACAAAGCTTTCACAGTATATGGTGCATGATGGAGGAAAGAGAGCATGAAAGCAAGAGGAAGAGAGGTGAATCAAAGTGAGATTTTATAAATGTAAAAATCTAACTTATCCAAAATGAATTGTTTACCCTCTATACTTATTCGTTTATCACCGACCATTGTGGAATAGATTAGATAAGCATGACACGTTGGCTTTAAAACACAGTATTCAACCATTTTTACAAATGTTTTCAATAAATTAGAGCTTCTGTAACATTGATTCACTTCATTTGGCAATGTATCCATGAATGGAAAAAACATGCTAAAGCCATCCCACAAAGCATTTTCATGTTCAGATTAGTAGGTCTTATAGACACCATTAAGCTTATTCCCTTTTAGATTTGGTTTCATTTATAGCTTTGTCCTATCCTGAGAGTTGTACAATAAAACAATAAAGCATAGATGAGTTGCAAACGTTAGGAAAGGTTAGTAGTGCAAAAAGTTGGGGTTTTTTTGCATTTGTATTATAGTAAACACAGATTATGTTAGCGTTTGGGTGTGTTGGATGGGTAATAAGATCTTATGTTAAATTCTAACATATGATTCATAAAAATATGTAGGTAAGGAAGACCAAAGGAAGCCTGCCAATGATGTCTCATAGCCAATATATATATTATATATATATAAAGAGATACATTTATTTATGTATTTAGGACATTCAAACCAAAACTGCAAATATTTAATACGTTTTGTCTATTTACCATACTGATCTGATCTGAATATGCAAGTCTATTATATTTGCCAAACTCTGAGAGGGTTTACGCTGTGAGCAGTGACAGTTTGGTACATGGTTTGGTTCCGCACTACCTGGAGTCTAGGCCCCTCTGGCCTTGTGGGGTCCCAGAAATCACCTCGTCCAAGTCTGAAGGGCACAACGAGGAAAGGGGGGAGGATGGGAGAGTAAGGGGCATTTGATGTTCCTCACTAGGGGATGAGGAGGCAGAGGAGGTGACGGATGAACCCTGGGAGGGCACAGCCCCCAGAGACCTGACGGAGGCCCAAGAAGACAAACCACAGGGGACAGAATCTGAGGTTACAGATGCTGAGGACACCGGCGCTCTGCAGATAACCTTGGTCCCAGAACAGCCCCTGGTGCTCTCCAGTGCCTCTGAATCAGCATTGCTGGGGATGAGGTTGACCATGCATTTAAAGGACAAACACAAGCTAGAAGCCTCCTCTTTCGCTACAGTTGGCGCCATCCAGCTATAAGATGACAGAACAGCTCAGCAGAGGGTTGGGCAAAAGGATGTGGCACCATGATAAATTGTGTTAGGGCAATCACTGAATGCTAGTGAGCCTAACAGCACTGGAGCACAATTATAAATTCTAGCTGCCATTTCTAAAAGCACTCAACTCTAACAATTTGTTCCTGAATACCTGGCAGATCCCTGAACAGAGAGTTCTGCTTTGTGTGCTTCCTCAGCTTCCATCTCTTCCTCCTCTCTGTAGTGAAAAGGAGGAATTGAGGAAGGAATGGGGTATAAAAGACATAAAAATGGAAAAGTAGGACAGAGGAAACATAGATAACGTGACTGCAGATGTTAGAAAATGCACTGACAATAGACAAAACAAAGAGGACGCACAAACAAGAGAGACACAACATTTAGTTAGTTTGAAAGTATGCAAACAGATCAAAACACTTACTCATTTGCACATGTTCACCATAACAATTAGAAATACCAGCATGGCTTCAAATAAATAAAATAAATTTCAATTTAACCTTATCCACAAGTGACACAATGGAGTTTTGTAAAACCAATTAGGAACCTGCAAAGAGATGTTCCTTTTGGGCTTCTTAGAATAGGTAGCAGGGTTCCAGTGATGTTATTGATATAACGCTGTAATAATTTACACTTTAGCATCTAAACTTTTATCCTGCTGAATTTTAAGCACCATAGAGACATAAAAAGAATCAGTTTTGTTAACTTCACAAAAACATGAATAAAAGGCTACCTTAGTTTGTAGTAGTCACATCACATCATCAGACAAATAAGCTTTAAAGCCCCTATTTTTGATGCACGACAAAGTTGCAATGGAAAGAATATCACAAAATGGTTGCAACTCCATTTGGCAGACAGCACATTTGTTAACAGCTATTTAATTCTAGCTAACTGATCTAGATCTATCCAGATTGAAATTCTGCTTTCCCTTATGTAGCTGCACTTAATTAGACGTGACAGCTAACAGTCAAAACCTATCCATAACACACCTTATATTGTTTTACCTTTAGAACAAAGGCATAATGGAAAAAAGTGCTACACAGGAAATAGACAGAGAGCATACTGCTGTAAGGTTCACTTTCTTTCTCAGTGGGCTGCTATTAAATACTAATATGGAAAACACAACACTTCAAAAGTCCGTCCAATTTCCTGTGGTTGACCAAATAACAGACCTCAGAATGTTTAACTAAGATGCATTCAGTTATTTTCCAACAGTACTTTAACAGATCCATCAGTTATCAGTTATGAATTGAGGTTGTCTGACAGATGTTTAAATGAAGGGGTTAAATAGGTGGCAATTTATAAAAAAGGGTTTGCAGATTCAAATAGCAGGCAGTGTACATCTGAAAGTTATTTCATAACATATATTACCTGCTATAATATTAGTAGCTGGCACATTTTGACCATTGGAACACACTCTGAAACATTCCTTAGATTTGAGATTCACAGCTGTCATGCGTGGGTTTTCCAAACAGTTTGTGTAATTTTAACTTCTGGTTTGTGCACTGGGAGTTCTATCAATGACGTCACACAAAGTTTTTTGTTTTATGAGTAAAAGTAAGAGGACATGTGCTATGTATAGGTATCCCTCATTTGGATAGATGGATCAGTATCGGTATAGCCCTAATTTGGGGAGAACTGAGAGCACCTATGATACCTACAATGGTGGTACAGAAAATTTTTAGCCTGCCCTTACATTTGCAAAATGCACAATGGATATTAGCGATACCAGTAGAAAAGTAAAACAAACCTATAAAAGTGTCATAAAAGTGAACTATGGCACTAAACTGAGCTGACACTAAGATATAGGCCTAAAAAATCCACATGGTTCATATCTTCGTATTTCAGACTTCCTGGTTGCATTTTTAACGGTTTCCTACCAGTTCCTTAATGTGTGTGTGATTAATAAAAATGTTACCCTGCAGTAACAGAAGTAATTCATCTTTTTCTGTCTTATTTAATTTTCAATTTCTATCTGGTTTTGCTAACTACCTCGTCAATGGCAGCTTTATTAAACACCGGATATAAACGTGGTTCCATTTTTAAAGTAAACTCATGCAGTGCTTTCTTTACAGCTTCCTGTAAAAGTCCTTGAAGAAGAAGCCATGAGAGATCTAACATAGCTAAATTTGGTAATTAAACCACTATTCAGCAATGATGTTTTGTCATTACAGTGATTTACAAAATGTGATATTAATTCTTAATTCATTCATCTTTTCACCCACTTTCTCTCTAGCTCAGAGTCATGAGGGTCTTTTGGAGTCTATGCCAGCACACACAGGGGGAGTGGTAGGGGTACACCTTGAAAAGGTTGCCGGTCCATCGCAGGGCCATAGATTGACAAACAATCACACACTCACACTAACTCCTATGGACAATTTAGAGTCACCAATTAACCAAATGTTATACTGTAGGAGGTAACCAGAGTACCCGAAGAAAATCCGCGCAAGCACGGGTGAACATACAAACATTATTTTCAATAAACTATTTAGTGTTTAAGCAATTGAACCTTTTTGGGCATTATTTCCACATGCAGTGAATGCTTGTAAGACTTTTTCACCTCTCATTGACGTCCTCAATTCTTTGGCCGTTAAAAGGTAGGAAGTTGGGGTTGTGGCTGTGACATGGAGAGGCAGGTGCAGATGCATGACCTTTGCCATTTTGCAGAGAATGTCTTCGGCTTCGTCTGCGCTCTAGTCCCCGTCTTTCTAGCGTACCTCCTACACTGGCGCGACGTCTGTCCTTACGGCCAATCAATGGCACAGACGACTCATCGTCACCATCCTCATGACGAAGAGTCATCTAAATGATAAAAAAGAGCCTAATTAAGGCCAGAGCAACATTCTAAAACACAATTATAAATATCTCAAAAATTTCTTTAGCAAACCTCATATATGTTGAATTGTTCAAGCAAGTCAATATCAGTTCCCTTTCTGCTAAGGTGCCTCTGGGCGATAGCTTCGATGCCCTGCTCCTCCATAAAGTCCACTACGTCATAAAATGAGTCTTGGTCTGCAAGACCTGCAAGTGTCTGATACAAAACAAAACATTTTTTACAATGAACAGCGAATTGTGTCCAAAATGTCACAAAGGAGGGTCTTATCCATGACCCATTCATAGAAAAAAGAACTCCTGCAGACAGCACTGCCAAACTTACCTTATTAATCAGGGTCATGGCATAAACCAACAGCTCAGTGTCCACACCATCCTTCTCATCCAAGATTTCCATGGCGTTGAACCATGGCTTACAACCTGCAGACAGATTTATATCAGAGACTCTAAGGCTAAGTCCACACTGATTGCTGCACATGCTGAAACCATTCAGCTGTAAAAATATAAGCAGAAATGACTGTATAATTTTATTACAAACAATTCATATTTACCACTTACAAAACTGCTTACTGTTCAATGATTATCTTTCTCAAATGTAGTCTAGAAAGCGCAAAAATGTGTGTATGTGAGCGTCTGTTACCTCGTTTATTGTCGACAGTGTTGACAGCTTGGATGAGTAGTGCAGCATTGGCTTCTGTGTATTCCACAAACACTAGTAGGAGCTTTAGAGCTGTCTTAACCACCAGACGGAACTACACACACACATACATATGAAGGAAATATTCTTACTTTAATCTTATTTACACAGGCAAGTTTGCTAGTACGCAAATGCCAAATAATTACACGCTGACCAAATTTTTCATCACTTCTAATTTTTTTGAGTTTTCAATTTTTTTTTCGTTTTTTGCCCCAACAGCAGGACCTGATAACTAAAGAGCTACAGGAGCAACACATGAATGCCTGTTTCTTTGGCTCTGTAATTGCTATTCCAGAGAGTTTCATGGTGTTTTTTTTCATAAGCGTTGCATGAACAGCACTGTCAGTGAGATGATGGGAAAGCCAGTAAAAAGAACAGTGGGATAATTTATAAAGCTGTCTGCTTCGGAGGCCCGGTATAAAAAAATGCACGAGGAAGCTACTGTCCAACAACAATATACAAGCATTCTCTAGAGCGAAATAGAAGGTTGTAAAAAAAAAAAGAGCAAGGTTAGAAAGATAGATGATATACAAGAAATAGCTGAAGCATGTCTATGTCATGCAGATAGGAAAACAAGAGCAAGAAAGAGAGAGAGACACACAGGTAGAGAGATGGGTCTGTGTTTTATAATTCACTTCCATCTTGATTTGAAACATGCTGCATTTTGCAAGTCCCATGAAGAAAGTCAGCAATTAGAGATAGACATGTAGACAACACTCTTCTTTCATGAGAGGACCTACAGGGTTCAAAAGTCTATGTTTACTATGACATGGATTTTTTTATTCATCTTGCACATAAAATTGTGGAAAGCAAATAATTTATAACATAAATCTTCATATATACTATATGGGCAAAAGTAATAGAACATCTGACCAGCATATTTTATTTCTCTTCCTTCTATAATCCTTAAACCTTTACTTTTCTTGAAATAATTTTTACTATGTTTTAAAGTCTGTCTGTGAGATTTGTGCTCATTTGTACAGCGTCATTTGTTTTATTAAGTTTAATTGACTTTACAGTTGGGTAAAGAGGTCTTAAGTGCAGTGTTTAGTGGTGTTAAGTTAAGGACACATAAGTTATTTTACAGCAAATATAATACACTATGTCTTCATGGAGCTCAGGAGCTTTGACTAAAAAGTATTTTGGCTTCTAGGGAAATTTAACAACATACTGTATGGATACATCATAGACAGTTATTGCAACAGATACACTAATGGGTGCTGTAGGGTGTACACAAACATTTGGCCTTATATGCTAGATAGAAAATGTTTTACGGTAAAGATTCTTGAGAAATGTTTGGGCAAAGATCATTTCACAATCTGGGGGCCACAACTCTGAAATGTCTAGCACCTATATTGCTAGATGACAGAGCTTAACCGTCTATTCCTTTATGCTAAATGTAACATCTGTTTAAACAGTTATATTTATTCAATCTATCTAATGTTATGACATTTGTTCTGAAAGGCACCCTAAATAAAATGTATTTTTATTATTATTATTATCATCATCATCATCATTATTATTAATGAAATTGGATAATTAAGCATCTGGACAATTGTTCCTTTCTTATAACGTTTTAAGGGTTATCATGCATTTCGGCCATATAATGTAAAAACGCAAAACGTAAGTAGAAGTGCTGAGGTAGTAACATGTGATGTGTGCAGTGACATTTCATTCAGTGTAACTAATATAGGGTAAACCTCCATAGATAAAGGTAATCTCTTTACCTTTGATCCGACCAGTGTGTAGAGCCACTGTACTGTTTCATTGTGTCCAATTAGGCCATTCATCCCATCCACATAGAGCATGATCTGTCCAAGAGCTGGAAGAGACAGAGACATATAAATTAATAATAGATAGACAGAAAGATAGAGGGAGAGAGAGAGAGAGAGAGAGAGCATTAATAAATAGTTAAAGCTGACTGGGACATGTCAAGCATTAAATGAGAAAAGCTGTTTCTTTCAATCTTCAATTTACACACAACAAACTTAAGAACCGACATGATTTTGTTACAATAAAACAATATGGCATCAAAATAAAAGGCAGCTGTTGCTCTTTTAACACTATACACACACACACACACACACAAACATGTGCTCAACAGGGCTCAGTTTAGGTTTTTAAAAACTGCAGTGCAACCTACACATGTACATACTATTCCTTATAGAAACGGAACCAAACTCTGCTCCTAAAGTCCAAGTTGAACAGCATGGAAATATTTATGGGGCATTGGGGCATAAAATGTGGCTGCCATTTGTAACAGGACACATGAAGAGGGTCATAACAAGAACTTTAGGAGCACAGTGGGGGAGCCACTAAACACACAGCTTCCGTTTGACAGCCAAGGACAAAAATAAAAACCTGACAGCAGCAATAAACGCTTTCACAGAATTTCTGTATGTAGAATGAAATTAAGGTATGTGACCTCCTAAATCCCCTTTCCACATTTAGATAAGTATATTAAAATACATTTAAAATAGTTTTATTGTCTGAGTGTATATATTATATATACCCTTTATTAGATGAGTAGATATGGTTGTGGACACACAGATCTTATCTGCACATCCCCAACAACAGAATTTTCCAAAAAGTTGTGAAAACTCAATAGTAGCATTACAGTTTTTGCATTTTTAAGTATTTATTTACTTAAGGGGGTTAAGTTAAAACGATTGGAAGGGCCCATGCACAGAGATGTGTTTTATTAGATCAACCTAGACCAACCTCATATCCTTTTATAGGGTCTTTTCAAAATAGTTAATGGTGCCAGTTGCTGAAGTGTTTCAATATGACAGTGGGCCTGTGTACAAAGCCCCATGAGCTACATGATTACAGCATTTGTTTTTGGTGGAGTAAAAGAACTGGAACATTGACTGCACTATAGACCTGTGTAGTAGAAGTGTGGAGGTTATTATAGTAACAGTGAATCTGATTTCATTCAATAGTGTGGGTTGTTTGATTATGGTAACAGAAATGCACAGGAAAGATGTTCAGAACTGGACTTTATACTGATCATTAGTCTCTGGTTTGAAAGTGAGGGGACATCGTGGGTTTGATTTAATGAATGAAACTTAGGTAAGCATATGCTACCACTTTGGACATCTGTGAGGAAGACAAGCTCTGGGCAGAGCTCACACAATAAACCTGAAGGCATACTCAACGCATGTAGACTACAGTGATAGCAAACAAGAGACAAAAATGACTTCAACATGAGGTTTAAGCCTACGGTTTCAGCTGTGAGGTCAATAATGTGACAGCTTACACCCATCTTTGCGGCTCAAGACTGTAAATACAAAAAAAAAAATGGGAGCGCTCTTTCCTACACTAAACAGATGGTTTAAGAGGATAAAGACTGAAATAAAATGGTCCCAACAGTGATCCAACAACCTAAAATATAAGTGGCTGTTTTGACGAGGTAGCCTTAAGGAAAACTGGAAAAATCATTAATAATTCTTGACCCAGGAATGACACTAAAAACCATTTAGCAAGGCTCTAAAACTCCCAGCTACGTCTGCACATGGCTCCTTTATCGCCTGCTGGCACTCGCCATGACTCCACTTGCTGTTTTTTACCTGAAACAATCCCTTTTATTTGGAGCAGAGCCTGCTGTGAAGCTGGGTGCCAGGTTCCCATGCAGTAGAGAAAAAAGAAGGAGAAAAAGAGGCTAGGCTTAAAGTCAATGTATGGATTTTTGCTGTGTCTTTCACTGTTGCCCTCATCGTATTCTGTCCTTCTCTCTCAGCATGGGGGAAAAAGAAGTTATAAATGCACTGTACGCACGCCAAGATTCCCAGGTGCAGCTGTGTACAAAGGGGGTGTGTCTGTGTGTGTGTGCCACTGGCTGTAGGGTGACTTGTCATCTTATATCAAACAAGGCTAATTACTCAAAACCTTGGTGCTAGCATTCCACACAGTCTTCCAGCCATGATGTACATATGCAGCATTGCCAAAACACAATGACAGACGAGCAGACAGGCTGTCTCTTTCTCACACACAGTGTCATAATGCTGTGGAAACAAACCACACTAAAGCAATGATTAACATTGCGGCACGTGAGCGACGCTCCTGTAAGTCAACTTCAAACTCCTGACAGGTGAGTAATGTAATGAACTATTACTCCTGTACTCCCCATGCCTCCCTAATGAAGTTCTCTAACTCAACTAACACTTCACAGCACCTGTGGGTATATTTCAGGTCACAACGCTAGTTCCTTTTTGCTAATCCAGAGATTTTTTAAGTAGCAAATTAATCTGGAACTTTTTTAGCACAGCCTAAACACAGTAAGAAACAATTTGTCTTGTTTTTTGAGGGGACTAATTGCAAAGACTGTCTTCCATTTGTGTTCACTTTGACGTGTGTTACTGGTGTTTATTTATTTAATTTATGTCCTTCGTGCAGATGGAACAGTAGCACATAGCTGCCTCATGGTCCTTAGTTCATCTTGAGCTCAGGTTACCCTGGGTTTCACATGTTCTCACTATTTCCACAAGGGCATTCCTGTGGGTTTTAGGATTTCCTCCCACCTTCTGAAAAAGTACCAGTAAGGGGAAGCATGTCTTATTTATTTTATCTGTATTTGATTACAATTTATTTCCAGTATATGCAGAAACACCAGGAATTTAAAGTGTTGCTGAAAAAAACTCTAAATAAATCCAATATTCTTTGGTTAAAATTATTTTTAACAATAGCACCAACTTACTAATGTATTTTAAAATAAATATCAAAATGCTATAGAGATTGTTAAATGACACACCCATAGGTTTCCCTCAACTCTCCTTCTTTAACCTGCATCTCATCATTACCTTCACCTGACTCCTTTTTAACTACATCTTTCACATCAGCTGTCGGACTGGTGCTGCACCTGCAGCCTTCTCAGAAGGGGGCTGGAGTAGGGCAAGAGCAAGAATGTGTGTGTGTGTGTGTGAGGTGACTGAGAGGTAATTAGGGAAAAACAGCTTGGATAATCACTGTTAAGTCAACTCCTCCCACTGTCAACACTTTCTCTGGTCTCTTTCAGCCTGCAGCTAAGCCAACATGCAATCAGTTGTTGGCTTGGATGTGGCAGGGAAACGTCATGCTAAAATGACTGTATTATTGTACTGATACACTAATGCTGCTATAAAACACTGTACTGTTAAACAGCAAAAGACAATTACCTTGCATGCTTTATTTCCATTTTGGCTTAGATGTATATGTTAGTCTTTAGTCTTGCTTTAAAAATTCATTTATTTATTTATTTTCTATACCCACTTTTATAGTAGTAGGTGTGGTTACATTAGGTTGATTGTTATTTCTAAATTGCCCAAAGCTTATTCCAAACAAAGATGTGTAAGTGTTAAAAAAGGATGTAACAGAGGAGTACAGCTTTCAACCAGTGTCACTGCGTTTACATCTCAGGCAAATTACAGACAAGGGGTTTTGAGGTGGAAAGAAACAAATGAACCCAAAGGAAACCGACAGGGAGAAAGATCCTGCAAATTCTTACAGACACTCACTTTGAACTCAGGACTATGTACTGGTTGCAATACATCAGGCCACCCCCTAATTCCAGAAGGAATAAAGACTATCTTCCACATGATAGAGGAATAACAATGCCATGGGACTGCACAGAAAACATAATGAGGCTTTGGCAGGCCACTTTCAAAACATGCTGGATTGAAAACTGAAAAAAACGGATATAGGAAAAAAATAATAAAGAGAAACATCTTTTGCCGCTGCTAGAGAAACTGTAAGTTTTTAATAAGCTGCCTGGCACTCAGCACTTGCTCTCACACTGTGTAAATGGCCTTCTCTCAGACTTTTTCAGCTTTTGGCATAGATGTTTGCATTTCTCTACAGTGTGCACAAAGACCTCGAACTGGGCGTCTATAGACCGTGTGAACCAGCACTGCGGCTGTCCTGTGGAGCCAAACGGAAAGGCTGGCAAAGAATTGTGGGAAGGCTGGTTTAGAGGCCTCTCCCTCCACCTAACCACAGTAATCACTCAGTCACGGCAGCAGGAATGCATGAGGATCCCCGCACTACAGCCGGCCAAAGAAGTGAACTTGCTCAGCGAACTTTGAAACATAACGGAAACCCCACAAAAAGATCGCCCAGACATGAATATAATAAGGATACAAAGCAAAAACAAACCTTATTTTATTTGCATGATTCGGTCTGTTGTATTTTATTTTCTGCCTCCCCATGCTTATTACATTTTTATTTTGAATATTTACTTAGCTCAGGGTCAGCCAGGTTTGGTGCACATGCTTCTATGAGTGTGCTACATGTCAGCATACTAAAATGTTTTTTTCAGAAGTATTTCAAGGCAACAGACCAAGCTATCTACTCTCCCACAGCTAGCTGTTAATCCACAACAGTTCTACTGTGTATTGTGTTTTATATATACATTTAAAAACATACTGGACAGATTTTAATAAAACCTTTTTAACAGCAGAAGTTAATGTTAAGTTAATGCAAAAATAAATGATAACTTCTACTTGTACACGTTAAGAGTGTTCTAAATATTTAATGAGCTTTTCCGGTAAAGCCCAATTCCTTCTCCCGGTCTCAACTGATTGCAATTTGATATACATTCTCATTCCACTGTCTTTTTTTATTTATTACGGTTCAATTAAAATGTTATTAGTATTGGGCTTGCACATTGTATATTCAGCAGGAGATCATCATTTTTCTATCAGCAAGTCTCCATTCAAATCGCACTTACCACATCACCTCCCAGGCTGCGTCTGACTGGCGTCCAATCATGCTGCTTTAGCTATCACTCAGTTGATTAGAGAGACTTAAAAGCCTGGAAGTATTTTATTTCAAATAAGCAGAGTATAATGATGTATAATCGCAGCCAAAGAAAAACCTAATGCTTGTGAATGGCTGCAACTACTGAAATTTCCTACCCAGCATTGACAAAACTTATTTTGACAGAATTTTATAGTAAGGCTGTATACAAACGGGCTAATAACTAAATTTTTCAACTTTGTTTTTTTTTTAAACTATATAATGCTGCTAGGTCGGCGCAGTGGTAAACTGGTTAGCATAGTCCCCTCACAGAAAAAAAGTTGTGGGTTCGATTCCTAGATTCCCACAGCTCACTAAATAGAACATTTTGGCAGGCCATCCCCAGTAGCCCAATTCAATAACCCCATACCCCATATATATATATATATATATATATATATATATACATACACACACACCACACACACGGGTGGCGCAGTGCTGTAGTGGTTTCAAAAACATGTGAATAAGCGAGTATAGAAGATGAATGAGTGAAAGGCATGATCAGGTTGTACACTTTTAAATATTTTTTTTTAAAAAACACATCAAACTCAGAAAGCAGTGGGATATAAATCATAGCCATGAAAATAGGCTGAGGAATGAACTGAGGTGAATCGTTATGGCATTATAGAGAACATGCTGCTGTTTTCGCTATGACCTTCCATATGTCAGGATCATACTCAGTCAAGGCTTATTGCACCTATCACTCATTACCTATGCGACTATGTGTTAACATGCTCAACTCAGATGACTCACCTCCATTAATATCCTTTCATTTCATGTCCTGGAGTATTCCAACCAAAAGGCTGAATGTCTCCCTTTCTTAAATTGGGCTAATATTAACAATAATGGCGGCGCGGTGGTGCAGTGGTTAGATCCTGTGTTCAAATCATGGGCTTGGGGTCTTTCTGTGCGGAGTTTGCATGTTCTCCGCGCTTGCGTGGGTTTCCTCCGGGTACTCCGGTTTCCTCCCACAGTCCA
>JAOTQW010000036.1:14081231-14103059 GCA_026260075.1 Sisor rabdophorus | reverse complement strand
TCTAAATTGCCCATAGAAGTGAATGTGAGTGTGTGGTTGTCTGTATGTGGCCCTGAGATAGACTGGCGATCTGTCCAGGACCACCGAATTAGAAAATAAGTGGGTATAGAAGATGAATAAAAGATGAAAAGTTAAAGACTGACAGTGCAATGCAGTGACAGAGGCTCAACTGGCCACTTTGGTGTCTACTGAAAGGCAATTATCCACAGCAGGTAACATAGTAGCTGCTTTCCTTACAGAATGTAGACATCATAATAAGTCTATTTTCAGGTCTCAAGTTGTTTTACACTTACACTTTAATGACTGACAAGTAAATAAAGTTATTTGATGTAAGTTTACTTGTAATAAATTCAAAGCAAATTATATTTGCCCTTTTTTCTTATTGCCAACCCGGAAAATTAATTGATCCATAACTCAAAAACCGTGATGTTATCACAATACCGTTAGTTTTGTGAACTAAAATATTACACTAAGTTTCAGAATATAATGTCTAGCCACATTCTAAAAGGTATTTCCAGCTGGTACAGTGGGTTAGGGCACCAGAAACCACATGCACAGCTGCGTTATAGTGACCTGGGCTGTATACTGGCTCAGGCCTTTACCGTCTGTCCCAATCCACCTCTCTATGCCCGATTTTATCTCTCTGTCTAATCAAGGCAAAACCCAAAAAATGTTTAAAAAATTTCTAAAAAGAAAAAAGGATATATTTTTGCTTAGATGGAAACATAAAAGTAATTAGTCCAAAATCTAATGCTAAAACAAATTGTACACTTTTAACGTACCATAATGAGTCCAGCCACATGTAATTTGAAAGCCAATATGAACTTGTTATAAATGTATCTGTAAATCAATAATTACAATTTATAATAATATCATCAATAAATATTACTTATTTTGTAGATGTAGCTTAAATCGCTTAGGAACACACTTTTAACACTGAGTCCTACACTGTGTTTCAGTGGAAAGGCAGGCAGAGTTTGATGACTCTGAATCATTGTACCAGTTCTCTTTTGATGAGTGTGAAGCCCAAAGCTGTGAGTTCAGAAATCAGATCCAGTGGCAGAATGGGGTGAATCTTCTCTTACGCATGGCACCTCATACCCAGCCCATAGTTGCTGCCCCTAAACTGTGAGTACAAGATGAAATATATTATAATTGTTATTCAGTGCAAAGGATTAGAAAGAACCCTACTGGTCCCTTCAAAACTATTGGAACAGCAAGGCCAATTCTTTCAAGTTGTATAATTTATTTAAGACATGTTCAATGAATAGAGATATATACATATATCTTAAGACATTCGGGTTTACAGTGCAAGCATTAATTTTCTGATTTTCATTTATAGATGTGTTAAAAAACTTAGAATATGAAAAGATTTGTGCTAGACAACGGTATTTAAGCAAAAGTATAGGAATAGTTTTATGACAAAAACTGTTTTAAAGTAACTTACCGTACAATTTACAATCCAATACATTTATTTTTCATATTCCTTCTTCATCAAGCACTTGCACATTAATGCCTTTTTTCAAGCTACTCTGTGTTTAGTCCCTATGTGATCTTCTTTACTATATGGTAATTAACATGATAACCATAATATCATTTAGGTAACTCTGCAATAGGTATGGCAACACAAATGTACATCTGACAGAACTTAAACTTTGACAGAGTTGACAGTCTAGAAAAATTTTAGGTTGTAATAAGGCTTGTGATGAGATCTCATTACTCGAGATCCAATGCATCTCCCAAGATATTGTGTCATGAGATCTTCTTACAACCCAAGTAACGATGTATTTTTTTTTGTTAATTGTACTGATCTTGTGAGAATGAAGATGCACCTCCACATTTTCCTTTTTTTTTACTATTCAATGGACTTTTCTATTTAAAATGCATACATATGTTTCATTAGTTACTGGTATGACTTTGAGCCTTTTTTAGACGACAGTTTATCAGCACAGACAACAAATTCTACAAATGTCCTTAACATTAGCCTATATATAGATATTACAGTCACAGTATTCTGCTAAAACTTGCAGCATTGCATTAAGTGCATTTGGCTTTTTAGCAGTCAAACATAAAATGCTTCCACTTTATTTTTCTAGCCAGTCTAAGTCATAGACTACATGGTAAAAAAATGGTTTTTATTGGAGCTATTGTAGAGACAATTATGTAAACTGTTGTATAGCCAGGAAGAAAATGGTTTTGTGTGTAAATATTTATATATTTATACTCTCTGTATATCTATCTGTCACAGGTTTAATGCTGTAATAATAACATGTGCATAAACACTGTGTATATCTTCAGGTGTGAGGAGGAGTGTAGGGGACGTTCTCCTTCTTGTAGGCCAATAGATGTTGTCCAGATGAGAGCTCTGGAGCAGCTCACATCCAAGGTGAGGGGGAAAAAAAGGCAACTATTGAAACGGTTGTTCTTTTTAAACCTCAGAGTGGAAGTTTATGTACAGTAACATACAAATTCAGTAGATTCCATTAAGGCTTTGTTTCGGCAAGAGCTTAACGATACGTTCCATATTTTGGTATGATTAATATTACGGTACGATCCATATTACCAATTCACGTTAATTGATTGTATTTACATTACATTATCAATCTGGAAGTTATATTGGCAGCCCTGAACTGAACGGATTTCAATAATACAATTATTATAGTAACTTCACAAATACAATTATAATGGCTTATTTAACATACCAGCAATATTTTTTAATGGGCAATATACTGTAGCTAAGACACAGTTATTGTACAAGATTACAAGATTTGTGTGTGTATGTTTGTATATGTACATAATATAGTTTATGGTATATATTGGTAAAAAGTCTATTTTCACTAATATATGATTTGTTGTTTACTTCTTCTTACCACAGGGCTGAAACCTCACTTGGGGTTTTGTATTTTAAAATTGCATCTTTTTCCTGGCTAAGTGAATAAAAATGTCTATTAACTAGCAAGCCCTTAGGATTACAGATTAATATGTGACTGGTATTATGTGTTAATAGACACACATTAGTGGTATACAAGAATAGTGCAGTGTAGTGGTATTTTGATGAAGTGAAATATACAAAAATTAGTCTGTTTTTCTTTAAATTATGAGTCACACAAAACCATGGTAGCGCCTCCTGATTTTTATTGTGCTAGGCAGTGTTATGTCTTCATTTTGAAACTATTTAAAATCTGGTCCAGGAGCCTTTTATGTTACATTAAGTATCATACTGCACATTTTGCCAGGTGCAAATTGAACTGACAGCAGCACTGGCTCGAAAAGGAAGGTGTAAATCAAGTAAGCCTCCTTTCAATACTTTAATAATCATATTTAAAATGTTTAGTTACAAAATTCTAATTATTAAAAACTGTAACATTATTACAACAACACAGCATGTTTTTTCTATGTATTATTTATTTATTAATGGAAAAGTGGTTGAGAACTCTGTTGAAGAGCCTGCGGTTGACATCCCACACTACACACCATCTTCAGAGCAAAAGGTATAGTAAAAATCTCTACAACAATTCAATCTTAAGTGCGACTGGTAACATAAAGTGTGTGTCTAGTACATTAAAAATCACACATTACTTAATTACGTACTACATGAAATTTTAACACTTTTTGTATGTTAATATCTGTTCTATATAATATGGTTATGGCTGGTACAAATAAAAAAAACAATGTCAAAGCAGCACAAATTTAAAATTTGGAAAATGTAAACAATTTAGTGATTTTAAATGAGTGCAATTCAAACACTAATAACAATGTTTATATTATTTTGGTATATAGAGCTCTTTAAACCACTTAACCACATTTGACAAACTGTCTACTGTGACCTCATGGGATAGTAAAGTGTTCATCGAATTAAAATCTATCCAGGAACTTTATCTATTTTGCATACTAAGTATTATATACTCGCATACGCTATTTTGATAAATAAAAATTATAAGTATGCGACTTTCGACAGAGCCATAGGGTCTTTTTTTTAAAAAAGCTCTTTAGAATAATGCAATTTGATACATGCATTTAAATGACTGCATGACTTGGAAGCATTCTCTTTGTTGCTAAGTATTCTTTATTGTTGTCCTTATTCAGATATACTTCCAGACAAAGTGCCCTGTAATGTGAAATGTTTCAGATATGTTAAACATGTCTGCCTGCTATGAGGGTTTTATATATTCCCTTTGTGTAGCTGGTGCAATATCCTGTCTGCGTATGTCACACTAAAATGAGATCATAAGTGGTACATCCTAAATGTGTGGGTGAGAAGTCCTGTATTTGTGCAGGGGTGTATGTTGATGAAGAATTTTTGGTTGGGAGAACACTCCTGAATTAGATGATTGTCAAACCACTATGACCCAAATAAGTGAGTTTATGCTTTTATTGATGTTTTTATCGATCTGGTAACGATCACTTTGCAGGCAAACACAAACATCATCTTAATTTTTGATTTGTTGTTTACTTTTATCCGTTCTGTTGACTAGAGGGAGTGTTCTACTTTGCATTCTTTTACAAACAGACTGAACACAGTGGCCAGTCTCCCATTTTTAGGACTTTGTGAAACTTCCTTTTTATGACTGGAGCCACTGGCAGATGTTTCCTGGCCGCCCCTGCTCTTGTTAAGTGAATAGAAAAGAGAAAGGAAGGACGAATACCGGTTCTTTGTGAGGAAATGTCTAGAACCATTCCAACCACTAAAATAAATTAGTTCTCTGTCTTGTCAGAATATCCAGTAAGACATACAGTACGTACCGGAGCTCCATGGCATGGGATTGTGGTCTGAAATATGTTTTTTTCGTTTCTCCTGCACTTCAGCAGGGCACCAGTACTGAATTACGCAACAGAGAGAATTTTGGTTGCAAGGAGATGGTGCAGCGTCTAGCCAGGGATGGATGCCGCCAATTCCACAGCCCGCTAAAAACCACTGAACGACCAGTCGAGGTAAGTCAGAGTATACACGCATCACAATGCAGACACTCTTTGAAATCAATATATAGTAATCTGTAAACATATTTTGGTGTTTAATAGTAAATTATTGTGAATAAATAAAAAATAAAATGCAGTTTGGCTTTTTAAATTTAATTTAGTAAACATATCTTAATTTAATTTTTTTTTTAATGGAACATAATTTCGACCAGTGTTTTACAAAACGTATAGTAAAGATCTCGACAACAATTTAATATTATTGTCACATAACACGTGTCTGTAACATAACACGTGTCTGTAGTACATCAGAAATGGCATATTACTTAATTATGTATTACATGCAATTTTAATAAGTACACACTTTTTGTATGGTTATGTCTGTTCTGTATCGTATGGTTATGTGTATTATCATCGTCCTTCTTACACTATAAGATGATAGCTCTATATATATCATGGATTCCGAGGCCTGATATGTGATTTATGTGAACTGTCTGGCTGACCAAAACTTACCTTCCATATAAAAAACCAAACAAGATTTTTAAGATTTATATTAGCATTTTTTAATCATCATTTCATCTTCTATACCTGCTTATTAACCAAGCTAAGATAGGGCGAATGGGAGGGTACAGCCTGAACAGGTCACCAGTTCAGCGCAAGGCCACACATATAAGAACAACCACACACTCGCGCTTACATATAGGCAATTTGGAACCACCAATTAACCTAATGTACATGTTTTTGAACTGTGGGAGGTAACCGGAGCACCTGGGGAAACCCATGCAAACATGAAAAGAACATGAAAACTCTGCACAGAAAACCCCTTGGATGGAATTTAACACCAGACCTTCTTGCTGTGAGCTGACCATGTTAATCACTAAGCCACCCTATTTGCATTTTATAAAAGAAATATCCATCATCTCCCATCCAGCATTTAACACCTTTAAACAAATTCATTTGTTCTAATTTTTATTGTATACTAACCTGACTCTGGTTCAATTCCCAGCACCACCAAGCCACCACTGTTCGGCTCCTGAGCCATTAAAATGTGTTGTGGATACAGTCTGCTCTTTTATTTTGCTTAAGGACCCAATAGCTTGTTCGTTTTACTTTTAACTACCAAGCCGTACTTCCCCTGGCAGGATTTTTGTTGGACGATGCCTTGCATTATCTGCACTATGTCCTGCTTTTACTCAGACGTCTGCAGCTAGCATGGCTGTAAACTCTGGAATTACACAAATGTCAAGTTGACTTGTCGATTGTTTTTATACTGGTAGAACATTTGCAGTGTATATATAATGTGTGTATAACCCTTTTACTGATATTGGCAAGACTTTGGATTAATTAAATATCCATAAAAGACAGTGTGGTATTTTATCCCCAAGATTGTTCATTCATTCATTCATCTTCTATACCCGCTTATTTTCTGAACTTAGGGTCACAGGGATCTGCTGGAGCCTATCCCACCGCGCCGCCCTTCCCCCCCAAGATTGTTTCGTAACCAAAATGATCAACTTAACTCAAGAAGTTGTTAATGTAGTTTGAACTTTATACAGCAAATGCAGTATACATTCATTCATCAGGACCACAGTGGAACACCAAACTGCAGTAGACAAAACAAAACTTACAACACTACACATCACCACATGCTAGATAGCAGCGCATGTGTGAAAATAGTGCAATAGACACAAAGGGCACTGGAGCACCAGTTAACATCTTTTGATACAATTAAATGAAAAATGCTTTGAATAAAAACATAAGCATCAACTAAACGATATTATAGTATTAAAAATTAAAATGTTGGTCTAAATGTTGCAAGGCAGTGCAATGTACAGTCTGTGTAATGTTCTTAAAGTTGTAAAAAAAATAGAAATGCATTGCTAAAGCATTTTAACAAAGGCTGTGAACTCTTTGGTACTGAATTGTGAAGTTAGACAAATCGAAGCTCTGCTTAGAAACGGTCATTAGTATCGCCCAATCAGGAGGTGTATGCTACCACAGCTTGCTAGCCAGTTATGCCTTTCTTAACTAAATGTATATAAACAGGTGATAATTTACTAAACAGCTTTGTTTTCTCATATAAATTTCTTTAAAACTTGGAAAATAGTTGGACTTGAAGTGGGCGTGGTACCAGTGCCACCAGCCCACTCTTACAACTCTCTCGCTCTTAGTGTTTAAGTGCTGAGTGTATGGCTTATTTTTTACATGTTTTTAAATGATTAATGTTATTTACTATTTCTTTTACTAAAAGCTTTTTATTCTTTCAGTTCTGTCAACTTAATAGTTCTTAATTGAAAAACACAGTACATATTTCATATTAGTTTATGCTGTCATATATTTATATTTTTAATGTAAAGACTTCAATATTGAGGGTTTTTGTTTAGCTTTAACACACTGTAACATGGGTCTAATGGTTTCTTTCCTTTTAATCAAACTGAAGGTAGGCATAAATTAGTCTTGTCAAAACTGATTAGATATAGAAAACAAACCATAAACTAAAACGTATCAAGCAAGTCACTGTTGTACACTGAAGTGTTAATCTTCTTCATGTCCCCCAGGTTCTAATGTCATGCCTGACCTCTCATTCAGAATATCTTTAGAGTTAGTGTTATACTGTGAACTGATAAAGCTGATAAAGTCCAATATAAAGATAAGTGCTTTTCCAAAGTCATAGTACAGGGATGACCTCTGTGGTCAATTTGATTGATCCTCCTCAGAATTAATCTTTTAGATATTTCAGGTGTCACAGAATTTTATTGCCTGTTTGGCCCTGATAATTGACACTGACATACTCCTACATTTACAAGGTCTAAAAACCTATACTGTACCCCAGCAATAAAAACATTGAAATTTCTATTAAACTGTGTAGATGCTTTTAGAGTATAATTCATGAACCATCATGAAGAAAGCTTTGTATATTGTGAACTTTGAAACCCCTTGGCAGAAGCGTGGTTGCATTGTGCTACTTCATAACATTCATCATAAGAACTTATGTTTATGAGCATAAGCATAATTTTTGATTTTGTTCTCATCTGACAACAAAAAAGAACAACCTTTTTAAAAGTTAAATTTGAGTCCCAGGTTTCTATCCCTAACAGGTGCATTTCTGTGTTGAGTTTGCAAGTTCTTCCCTGTTCTTGTGTGGGTTACTCTGTGTACTCTCAAAATATATTTAAATGTTCTGCTGTTCTGCTGTGTGTGTCTATGACAGCTCTAATTGAGTGTTTAGGAGAGGAAAAGCTGATTGCTCAGATAGCAGCCACTTTACTAGTTTGGCTGTAGCTGCACTATTTGCTGTTGCTGACTGGATGCGAGTGGTTCTCATCAATCCATTCTGTGTGTATAGTCATTTGTGTGTGCATGTGTGTTTAAAGATAGGTGTGATTTAAGGTCCCCAGTTTAATTGGCAATTAAAAAGATTTAGGCCCGCTACTGAAAATTTGTCTGTACACTCTATGGGCCTCGTCTACATCTTGCACATGAACTTTTGAAATTGTTTTAATTTTATTTTATTACTCCTTGTTGCTTTTATGCAGTAGATAATAAAAAAAATGTAGCTTTAAGATATTTCCATTTTCCCTCAAACCCCCCCCACACACACACACACATGACCACCACCGTCCTTTCAAGCTGATTGAATATTTTTTTTTGTCTGATTTATGTGAATGATGTTCGAATACATTACTTTGGGCTGGCGATGGTGGAAGTGGTGCATGTCCTTAAAAGGCTAAAAACCTTATTCTACAGGATTATGGATAATGGGTGTGTAAGACTGATAACCCCCAAGTGATGACACAACATAGTTACAGCGTTATAACATGAACTATAGTATACACCTCCTGATTCCTTTGTTCCAAAGGCACCGCCTCTGATAAATGAGCACACACATACACACACAGAGAACTCAGCAAATAACACAGTGTATTACAGACTAAAGTAATTACCTGACAGCTGTGCAAAGGAACTCTTCATGAAATTTGCATGGAGCCATGCATAAATATAAATACGGAACATTATATTGGCCGAGAATAAAATTC
This sequence comes from Sisor rabdophorus, assembly GCA_026260075.1. Classification (NCBI taxonomy): domain Eukaryota; kingdom Metazoa; phylum Chordata; class Actinopteri; order Siluriformes; family Sisoridae; genus Sisor; species Sisor rabdophorus. Next base: position 14,094,108 of record JAOTQW010000036.1, on the reverse strand, counting down.
AAATCTGTTTTATGTGAAAATTTGGGGATTTAAAGGGGGGTATAACATGATGTAAATCAGGAGGACATGGGAATCTCCTTGGTTATACCCCCCCTATATCTCACTAACCTACTTTCCCTCTTCTTTTTCTTAGCCCCTCAGTGATGCAGCAGTTCGTATGTGTGTGAGAGAAAGGAGCCGAGAGATGCTGCTGCTTCAAAGATCTACGTCAGAGAAAGCACCCTCCTCCTCTTCCTTCCCCTCCTCCCATGCCAGGAGGTGAGCTGCATAAACACACATGAACACACACACATGGGCGCGTACCGATTATACACACTTCCTCTCTCATACAGCCTTCCTTTCTCCATTTCTTTTTCAGTCTTTGCCCTTTTGTAAATTTTTTCTTCCTCTGTGTCTGCCAATCTTTTTCTCCTCAAACACACAAATACCCATTCACTGAGTATGTGCTATATTTCCACTGGCTCCCTCACATCAAGCTCTTTACGCTGAAGTTAGTAAGCAGTGCAGAGCTTGCAGCTTGGTTCAGGGCTTGGGAGCTCCCGGATTAATGAACGTGGTAGGTAAAAGCCGGTGGTAGCATGGGAAGCAAGCGTCCGCTGGAGTGTAGAGCAATGCTGGCAGCGCTGGTTGAACAAGAAGAAGACGAGAACGAGGATGGCGGCTCGGACAGTAGCAGCAGTGGTCGGGTAACGATACCCACTTTCGACGTACCGTACTTCCGCTACATCGACGAGGAGGGCACAGAGGATGAGGAGTGGTGCTGCAGCAGTCGCTCTTTGTCCTCCATCGAGGAGGAAGACTCTAGTGACCTGTCTCTATCTCACAGATACACTGCAAGCATCCCTGCCAGCCCAGACAAGGTTTTGGAACACCTAATGAGCCACCTGACACTGGACGAGGACAGCGGGAGCTCTCCAACTAGAGAAACAGGTGGGCATTTATCTTACTTTTTTCCTTGACAAGACAAAACCATACTGTGCTTAACCTGATATAAAAATATTCTCTGTTTTTACTGCACTTGCTTTACTTTTCCTTAATTTACAAATGAGGTGTGTGTGTGTGTGTGTAAATAATAATATGTGCTGGAAAACTGTCTTATAACTCTCAAGTGTATCTCTAGGCAGAATATGAGTCACATCTCCCACATACAGTTAAAAGACAGATGACCATGTGATTCCTTCCTGATCCTTGTGCTCAGCTTTTATCGAGTTCTTTATTGTAAAGTATTATTTTTTGTACGAATTGTAACATCAATGTGTGTACAGGTATGAATATAAGTCTGATTAGGCTGAACAACTGCAATGTCTCTAGCAGTATATCATTACTTTTCTCATGGGATACGAAACAGCATTTGTCATCTTTTTTTCCCAACATTTTGTCATTATATTAAAAAAATGTTAAAACAGGGATTTCAAGAAATAGTTTAAGCTACCATTAATTCATTTATTTATTCATTCATTTGTCTTCTATACCTGCTTGTTCCCTAAGCGGGGCCCATGGGGTTCTGGTGGAGCTTATTTGCTGGGTCTGCTGGAGCCTAACATAGGGCAGCAACCTATGACCCTGGACAGGTCACCAGTCCATTGCAGGGCCACACACAGACGAACAACCACATATATATGGGCAATTTAGAGTCACCAATCCTTGTGGAAGGAAACCGGAGTATCTATAATAAACCTTAGAATCACAGAAAAACCTGAGAATCAAACCCACAACCTTTTGCTGTGAGGTGAACATGCTGACTCGGGTAAATCGAACATTTTTTGGTGATAATAGTCCACATATTGTAATGATTTGCTTGTTAACTGATTTAAGAAACATAGATTTCTTTGTACTAGAAGATTAAGAAAGCTGATCAAAAATGCCTAGTGTCCAAATACAGTTGCCACACACTGAGAGGACTAAAACATCAGGGTTGACATATTATAAAGTAAACATTAATACAACATAAATAATCATCTGCAGACAGTTTAAATAGTGTTATTTTCTGTATTTTCTGTCTCTTTGCTAGACAGAGTGAACTCGATCTTAAAGAATAATCAATAAAAAAAAATCCTCTCCCCCATAGAAATGTGACTTACTATAAATTCAGACTTTAATTCAATTGCAGTATAACTTGAGATTGTAGCTAATAAAGTATGTATTTGTTTCAAGGAAATGAATATTAATTTAAGGAAGGTCTCCAGTACACTGTACGCTGCATAATGATCATTATTTTTGGCATTGTTTGCGTATTATGTATTTGACGACGTTCACCTTTAAAACTACAGAAAATGTGGTCCTTGTTATTAATTTAGCTAAAGTTCCAGTGATTTCATTTCATTTTGTGCATAGTGTTTTTAAAAATGTTTGCAAATAATGTTATTTTTCCAAGATATATTGCCAAAAAGAATCACAAACACATGCAATTTTAAACATTATATTCCATATTTATTACCATTTTGCTGTTTAAGCTTTTTTTGTAAAGCTTTACTCTTTAAGTAAGTCTTTTCACTACAATGTAAGGTTTGAATGTGAGATATCTCTCCATTCAGTTTGAACAGTTTTAGTGAGATCACACTAATGTCAGGGTAGGGGGTTTGGGGTGGAGTCGTCCTTCTAGTTTATTCCAAAGGTGTTCAAAATCAGAACTTTGTGCCGAACACACCATGTAATAATGGAGCTCAGGGGCTTCTATGCTCAGGGCCATTGTCATGCTGCAACAGTGTTTAAGTATCTTAGTTCAAGTAAAGATATAATATAATGCTACAACATGGAAGAGGAACCACATGTGGATCTGATGGTCAGGTGACCACAGGGTTTTGAAAATATATTGTATCTGCCTTAAAATAAACCAGTGTAATTAATGTAAACAAAGAGCAATATACAGAAAAAAAAGGGTAAAGGGTCTTTTTGTGCGCTCCACACTTGCGTGAAGATTAGGCGGTCAAACTTTACCTTAGTAGAATTATTTTTAATTATACTTAGTTTTTAGATATTTAGATATAGATTTTTATTTTTTGCACATGCTCAGTGTAATTTAACCAGTGATTTACAAGACCCTCTGGGTGTTAATTGAGGTTAGTGTGCTGGCTGTTGCCAGTGTGGTGTTTGCTGTCTGGGTCATGTTTTGTCATTCTGGGTTTAGACATCATGTCCCCCGAGTCTGGCGAACTGGATGCTTGTAGAGTGGGAAATCTGTCCCTTCTAGCAACTTATTTTCAAAGAAGGATTGGTCATAATAATCTTAACTTTTATGAGAAGAATAGCTTTTATTTTATGTGTTCTATGAATTATACTTCAGTTATATTCATTTTTATCAAATTATAGTTGAAAAAATTAAAAGATGTTGAAAAAACCTGCACCTTAATTTTACTCTATTTAATCCAGATTTATTTGCCCCTGCATATTCATCAGTCACCCGCATCACTATTAAGGCCACACACTCAGTTGTATTATCGTGTATCACAATTGTGTGTTTCTTCATAACATACATCTAGAATATCATTTTTTATTTGGAAATGTTTAGATTTGTTTGTATATACAGTTTACAAATTTTGTTAAATTAATTAATAATTTACCTAAATATACAATTCCAGATATCTTTAATTACGCTTACATATAATTTATTAGGAATTTGCCTTCTCTTCAAACTACAGCATTAGTGTTGATTGGCTTTTGGAAACTGGATGTCTTTATGGTAAAGTGTGAGTTTAAAACACCTGAATATTGAACGCCGAGGCTTGGCAAATGCAGAGTGTGTCAGTTTTGCTGATCACCTTGTTCCCCTGTGCTAATGTTTAATCTAACAGTATTGATCCTGAAGCTCTCTGGAGAAATCCAGCTAGTGTGTGCTGAACAATACTGACATGGAAATGATAAGAATTATTAAGAATGGTAAGAAACTAATATGAATTTGTTTTATAGTTTATAGTAAGCTGTCACACATTATCATACCTACATAATTAACATAAATAAAAAAAAAAAACAATTATAAAATACACCATACAAAAGTACACCATAACTAGGACTAATTTGATCTAAAACAATTTGTTCAAATGCGAGTTGTTTTATTTGGGGGAACACCATCTATTTCCTGTTTTATGTGGTAAGAAGGTTTCTTGCTACAGATTAATAAGTAATAATAGAATTTATTTGGTTTCATAGCTGTTTCACAATGTTGGGTGTTACTATAAATGGATTTAAAGTTTTATAAAAATTTTAGCTATAAAGCAAAAGCCAAATGTCAGTGATTATACAATAAAATATTTATGCTTGCATTTTTTTTTTGTTTATTCACTTTCAGTAAACTGGCTGTACAAAACTGAACACCAGTAAATCTTACCTCATTAAAGCCATAGATGGCTAGTCACTCTTGAATTCTCTCTTTGTCTCTTTTTAATTGGGTCTCCTTGGCTTCTCCAGCCTTCTGTTAAAGTGCTTTAAGGCTGCTGATGATTCTGCCTTGACTTCTCTTATGGGAAATGTATAAAGTCCCTCTCTTACACATTACACTTTTGATTAATAATAAACAAATTCACTGTATGTTCTGTTGTAATGTATACAATATTCATTGTGTTGATTGTGTGCGTGTATGTGTCTGTTAGATCAGTGTGTAGCAACTCATAAGTTGCAGTAATTCATTTATAAATAAGTTGTTGTGTTGTCTGTGTGTGTGTGGGGGGGCAATATAGTTTGAGTAGAAAAAAAATGATTTTCAGCCTAACAAGCTGTGTTTTTATGACTAGCAGAGTTTTGAATGTAGAGATCGTAATGCAGAATCCAATCCACAACTGTTGCATTTTTTTAGGGCATAATGAAAGTCCAGGGTTTCTTGTTTGAAATCCATGTGAAGACCGGATTGTCCAGCATTGGAAGTGAAGGGTTCAGCATTATACAGTGTGCATGTGTTTTTAGGTGTGCTTGCACAGGAGTATTGATTTCACACAACTGAGGATGTGCTTTTGCAAATTGCAAACTGGATCGTGTTTCAAGAAATATGGAATATGTTGTAGAAAGTGTCTGTTGCAGACATTGGCGACATTGATTGACTTGTAGTGAAGCGATGCTAGATTGTTCTCCTGATTAGGCACAGCATGATCGTGAATACAGCATGACAGCTCATTAGCTAAACAAGAAACAGACAAAATGCCTTTTGTTGCTGGCCTATATCCTATTTTATGTTGGTTATATTTTCATTCCTAGTCTACATTTTTACATGTACAGGATATACGCTTTATGGCCAAGCACTTAAAATCTTCACATAGTGTGTCTCTTACAAAGTCAGAAGCAGACAGATTTGGAAAAATAATAAAATTTCAACAGAAATTTACATCGTACAAATTCTCTGATCACCCAAAACAAGTAATTTTACAAAATATAATTGGTCATGTTTATCCTATTTTAACAAGATAGGCCAAAAAGAAAATATTTTTAAATCAAATAATCTTTTACCTATGCCAAAGGGGGTTGAAAAGTAAAATTCTGGCTTTACTGGCTAAACACCTGGCTGATTCCATGCTTCAAAATGCACTGACTGCTGACTCATTTGAAAGATGTCTGTTTGCCCTACCTGAACAACTTTCAGTAATAAAATATTTTCATAGTGGATGGTTATAAATTGTCATTTGATTTGATGTCTTGAAGTCTTAAACAAACGAGAAGCTAAATATTTTTGTAATCTGTAAATTTATTTAGATAAATAGATGCCAATTAAGTCTAAAATCTGTGCTTAATTTGCACTTTTAGCCAATTTTTAACTTTTTAATACTCTTCAGTATTAAAAAGCTGGGCTATGATGTAAACGCTCCCTTTCTTATAAAAGAGCTCTGATTTCACAAGCAGAATTAAACCACTTGCTAATTTAACAATTATTATGCATTTATTATAAAGGGCATTTTGTTTTATAGGGTATTATAAGATGGGTGCTGTTAACACATTCTTTTGTTGTAATGAATTCAGTCACCATAGCAGCCGAGTTCAGGCTGGATGGCTGCTGCTCAAAGCCTGCTAAAGATAATTGCCGAGCAGCAGTCAATGAACAGTAGTAATCCAGCTGTGTATGGTTGACAGCAAAACCCAATAAAATGCTCAGGTCGGACTGAAGTCGCAGATCACACATGCAGAAGCCTATTATCTACTGGGAAAATTGAGATAATTAAGATAATTTAACCACCAAAAATTGATGTTATTTGACCTGCCATTTTATTTGACTTAAACACTCTTTTCCTGCTGCTTAAGTCTATTTATGAAGACACTGCTGCTGTAGAATGTAAGAATTGTAAGAATATTTAAAGAATTGTATGAATATTTACATTTAGATGTGTCAGATGCACTACCTATATCAAGCCAACAGAAAGCAATTGTATATACACAAGTATGTAAAACTTCTCTTACATATTGCATATCTTATTGAGTACATTTGACTTGGTATGTATTTTCTGACTATTATATGAAAAATGATCAACAGGTTGTATGAATGAGAGTTGGATGTTCTAATTCCGCCATTTTGATATTGTCAAGTTTTAAGACAAGACATTTGGTTTCAACTGAAATATATGGAGTTCATACCAATTAGTGTGCAAAATTAAAGCAAGTTATCAAAGTCAAAAATTGCAATGCCAAATACAATTACAGTTTTCATCTTCTATAGGGCTAAGGTTAAGTAGCCAATTTATCACAGGGCCACACATACATGAAAAACAATCAACCTAATGTAACTTTTTTAGACCTAGAGTAAACCCATCCAAGCACTGGCAAAACATGCAAACTCCGAATAGAAATACCCCTTGACCGAAATTTGAACCCAAGGCTTGTACTGACTGACTGTACTAACCACCGTGCCTATGTGTGGCCCCTAAACTTTTAATGAAATATAAATAATTTTTTATGCAAATTTCATTTGCTTGATTTTTTTTTTTTTTGTGATGTAACTATGTGAATTTTTCAAAAGGGTTAAAGGCCTTGTTCAACTGTCTACCCATGGTAGCTTTGCATTGCTGTAATTCAAATTGCAAATTTAAATACTAGGGTCTAGAGTTTACCCATTGATATGGCTTGAAAACAGTGAGCGCATCCTCTTAAATCGTTTATGCACTTTTTCTTGATCCTTATGGTAACCTCATGATAATGTGTGCTTAGGTGTCACAAATGTGTAAGACTATTAAAATTTGAAATCTGAAGGGAGAGCAGACAGCTAAGGTGTCCTTTTTCCTGATTCATACAAAAGTATGAGACCAAGACTTGGTCCAAACATTGTTGCTGATGCCATAAGTCAACTTCTTCTTTTCGCAGCACATCGATCACATTGAACAGTGCCACTGTCTCTAAACCATAATACAATGTAGATTGTTAATGGTAAAACTATTTTTTATTCATTTGTTGAACAGAAAACTATAATCATTCAGAAATCTGTCTGAATGTCGTCTAAAAGCAGCACTTAATGCATTACTTTTACTGTTTTGCACTTTAAGGGCTCTGAAAGGTTTAGCTGTTTTCCCTTGGGACCCTCTTAGTCTCTTCGATTATTAACAATTCATTATAATTCCACTGACATGAGCAGATGCTGGAGTAATGAGGCAGAGCAAGAGAGCTGGATAAAGCTCTAAGCACAAAGAAGCACACAGTCATATACAGCCAGCTGAATAGCTAATGTACAGTGGAAATTATGGGTAGATAAATAACAAATGACTTATTAAATGAGATGCATTAACTGGTTATAGAAAATAGAGGAGAAACATTAAATTTGATGAACATATTAAACCAGGTGTGTGAGAGAAAAGGAATTTATCTGTTTTTTGTGCAAAGCAGCAAAGGCTGCAGACTGCTTTGCTCTGTCGATTATCATAACTGTGTGTGGGATTCACTAGAGTTGAATGCAAAGGCAAAGCTCAGGAAGAGAGTGTGAAATTAAAGCGGAATTTACATCACCAGTAACCAACAATACACATACACAAACAGCCAGTGAACAGGGCGTTCCTAATAAGATTTGGATCCTTTATTATAAAACCTAGCATGCTATTTTATTAGCTCTCTTTTCCCCGACTCTATTTATTCACTTGCTGTAATAATGACCCTAATCAGACTGTAATTTACTTAAAGACTCTTATCTGAGTTTACGTAATCAGATCAAGTTTAATTGAAGTAGTACTGTAAAAGTCAAGCTCGAGTTCAATGGAGGTTATTAGTACGTTCCAAGGTGTATTGAGGAGTAATTTAGTTTCCAGCAATCAGAGTTTTAATCTCGGTAATAGCACTTCTTTATGAGGGAAGTTGAATTGTTGAATTGTTTGACTGTTGTTTGGAAGATTTTAGATTCAATTCCCAGAACAACCAAGCCATCTCTGCATGGCCCCTATTCAAAGCCCAAATCATTTTAGTTGCATTTAAAAAAAATTTGATTAATGCAATCTCTCTGATTGAAGGCATCTGCCAAATGTCAGAAATGTAAATGAAATGTAGTCACACACTATGCAATACAGTTTTTTAACATGCAAGATGAAGAGAAAGATAAATAATATTAATGCTACTATCATTAAAGTTTCTTCTGCTTTTAATGCTCAGCGTTTTGCTGTTATAATCCCTTACAGTTAAAACAATTAGATTAAAAAAATCTAAAATTAGATTTGTTATAAGGGCTGGAATAAATTTATTTTTTCATTCATTCATCTTCTATGAATAAACCGTATGCAGCGTGTGTGAGGCTGAGCAAGATGCTGCCTGTAAAACAAGTAAGAGTTGTCAAAAACATCGAGAATGAAAAAACAAACATAAGAAGTTCAAGTGTTTACATATTCTATTTTAATAGTTAAATGTTTATGTATCTTAAAACTGAAAAGATTTAAAATGTGACACAGTGAAATTTGTTGTCATAGTAAACTTAATCCAAGATTATACTTTATTTACTGCATTTATCAAGAACCAAACAAAAAGAATAGTAATAAATAATTTTTATATGCTTTTTAGCAGCGTGATGGCATAGTGGTTAGCACGGTTGCCTCACAACAAGAAGGTCCTGGGTTCGATTCCTAGGCAAGCAGTCTTTCTGTGCAGAGTTTGCATGCCTGCATGAGTTTACTCCCGGTTTTTCTGTTACCTCCCATGGTCCATAAACATGTACATTAGGTTTATTGATCATTCTAAATGCTAAATTGTTTGTCTATGTGTGGCCATAGAATGGACTGCAAACCTGTCCAGGGTGTACCCCTGCCTTCTGCCCAATGTGCACTGGAATAGGCTCCAGCAAATCCCTCTGACTCAAAGTTAGGGAATAAACGGGTATAGAAGATGAATGAATGTATACATTTTTGAAGTATTAAAGTTTATTTATTATGTAAAAATTTAGTTGACTTTTAAGAATAACTACTTATTTAGATATTATTAACTATTGTTAAATATATTCACACAAGGAGATCTAGTGAATGACATGCAGAGAGCTGGGACCAAAGTAAAAAAGGCTACTATCAGTAACACACTATGCCGCCAGGGATTTAAATCCTGCAGTGCCAAACATGTCCCTATGCTTAGGCCAGTACATGTCCAGGCCCGTCTGAAGTTTGCTAGAGAGCATTTGGATGATCCAGAAAAGAATTGGGAGAATGGTCAGATAGAACCAAAATAAATTTATTTGGTTTAAAAACTCTTCGTGTTTGGAGAAGAAAGAATACTTAGTTGTATCCACAGTGTACCAGCAAGGGGGTGGAAACATCATGCTTTGGGCTGTTTTTCTGCAAAGGGTCCAGGACGACTGAACCATGTAAATAAAAGAATGAATGGGGGTATGTATCGCCAGATTTTGAGTACAAACTTTTAAAATTAAATGTGGCTGGGTATTTTAGCATGACAATGATCGCACACACACCACCCAGGTAATGAAGGAATGGCTTCATATGAAGCATTTTAGGGTCCTGGAATGGCCTAGCCAGTATTCAGATCTCAACCCCATAGAAACTCTTTGGGGGTAGTTGAAAGTCTGTATTGCCCAGCGACAGCCCTAAAACATCACTTCTCTATAGGAGAGCTGCATGGAGGAATGGACCAAAATACCAGCAACTGTCTGTGAAAACCTTGTGAAGACATACAGAAAATGTTTACGTTCAGTCATTGCCAAAAAGGGTATATAACAAAGTATTGAGATGAACTTTTGTTATTAACCAAATACTTATTTTTCTCAATAATTTGCAAATAAATTCTTTAAATATGAGACAATGTAAGTTTCTGGATTTTTATCTTATTTTGTCTCTTATAGTTGAGATGTACCTATGATGAAAATTATAGGCCTCTTCTATTGTTTTAAGTGGGAGAACTTGTGATATAATTTGTGGCTGATGAAATACTTTTTTGCTGTTTTTTCTATGACCAAGTGCATCATTAATACCCCAGTGATTTTATAATAAAAAAAAGGTTTCTTACTACACACTGTTTTTTTTATACTTGCACTTTTGCAGACAATTCAAATTACACTTTTCATTAATTTAGCATTATTGAGATAAGATATAACATTGAAATAAAGAATAGTATTTGTCCTTGTAGTGACCAGGTTGCAGTGTGTGTATAGCCTATCTTCATTAACATTATTTATTTGTTCTTCTTCTTCTGTACCCGCGTATTCCCTCACCCTGGATCACGTACATTAGGTTGATTGCCAATAGGAGTAACTGTGTGGTGGTTTGTCTATGTTTAGCCCTGCGATGGACTGATGACCTGTCCAGGGTTTACCCCTTCCTCTTGCCCTATGTGCGCTTGGGATAGGCTCCAACAGGCTACAGCATTTGACATACTTCCTTACACAGCGATCTTTTCATTTATTTTCCTCTGATCTTCAGTCCAACACTTTAGTTTTCGAGCTACCACTCCCCCACAGTCTTAAGTATTTATAGTTGTTTATCTTATAAAGCATGGAACACTGTTTACAGTTCCCAGTGTGGAGTTTCCTGTTTTACAAGTGTCTGTTCTCACTCATGTCTGTGTATGTTTGCTTTATTTTTAGAGATTCTTCTTGATGACTTTTTACTGACGTATCCAGTGTTCATGTCTACGAATGACCTTTGCCAAGCACTTATCGGACTATATCCTTGTCTGCACCTTTACAAATATACAGTTACAGCATTGAGCATTGAGCAGCTTTCTTTTATTTGAAGCAATGTGCAGAAATTTTTATCATAATACTAGCATACTAGTTCAGGGACTAAGAACACAATCAGCCTAAATGTTGTGAATGTATTATGGCTAAGAAAGTAACCTTGTTTAGCTGATTCTTGAAGTGGCTGGAAGCATGTTGGTAGATGAAATTACGTGACTTTTTCCCCTTTTCAGTATGTATTAATTTGTTTTAAAGGAGAGGTAAGAAACTGAAATGGAAAAGATGGGGGGGGGGGTCCTCTGATTTAAACCCAGGTCTTTGGTCTTTAAGAGTACAACAGCGTCTGGTATATTTTGGCGCACCACATGCTATATCATTGCTCTGACAGCTGGTTAGATAATTGGGACACTCAGCTGTCAGAACAGAGAAGCATGTTGAAGCACATCTTTCTTCTACTCCAAGAAATGTTGGGGTGTGTTGCTAGCTCGCTAACGATCTCTGTAGTTATTAGAACTTGTGGCTTATAAGTGTTTTGCTGGAGGTAGTCTTGTTTTAACATTATTTACATATCTAAACATCTCCGCAAAGCACACCTTTATTTAAGGTGTTTCCCCACTTTCACTCTGCAGCGCCATAAAGAAGCACTCTTTCCAGAATCCACTAATGTATTACAATTTTTGTAGCATTTGTGTAAAAGCACACAGATGCTTTAAGATGCCCTTCTGCTATTTACTCCTTGACTGTTTTGCTCACCTATTCTTTGGGGCAAGGGAGGACAAAAGAAGACGGGAAAAAGACTTTGCTTAGGAAGCGCAAAGTTCTTTATCTGCTTTCCCAATGGATTGCACTCCGTCATGACACTCTGCCAGAGGGTGATCACACCAAAGTATTTATAAAGGTAAATTTGGAGGAAGCCAGAGGATGTAAATGTGCATGTTTTGATTAATGCAGTAATGCAATGTACAAATGAAAATGTAGCCTAGAGATTCAGATTCTTTTGTTTACTAAATGTATGTAACAGTGCTCCCCATCTAAAGTGCAAACCACCTTTACAGATGCTGTATCGTTGCATTCTTGATGACCTTTATGAATTTCCAACTCTGGAGGATGAGCTAAAGGAGCTACAGAAACTTCTCCGATTGCAGCGCAGACAGTAGGTGCTCATAATTTCATTGAGCTGTGTAGGAACACAACATAAACAAAGCCTTCTTTATGTCATCTCTTATAAAACCTGTCTAAATCAAGATAAATTGTTTTTTGTATTGAATGTCATACTTAACAGCAGAGCAAACACACTTTATATCAGCCTCTTAGCACAAGCTAGTTTATTTATAGTATTGAAAAGCCTGAATGACTTGAAATGACTCAAATGTTACAGAATTTAGATTTACAGAATTCCCTCTGTGTCTGTCGCCTCGGAGACCAAATGAAAGAAAGCAGGTTTTTTTTCAAGAATAGGAAACAGAAAGACAAAAAGAGCTATTGGGTCTTTCCTTAAAAATAATTCAGCCCCTGTGCAGATGCTTGGAAGTAATTTAAAATACTACTTTTGTATTCAAATGTCCTTTTCCTGTATAAAATAGGTTTTTAATGCTGTTCAGTTAACCCAGTGTCTGAGAATGAAGCCTTCAAATTTATTTTTTTTAAAAGAGCTCTATGGGCCAAGGCTGTACGCAAGTTTTGATGAATACAGAGCTTTAAAAATTATAATTTAGTTTTAAATGTCATTAAATTATGTATTTTTAATATTGTTTACTTTTTACCCCCTCTATGGACTGCCACCTTATCGTGGTGAGGGGGTTTGAGTACCCGAAGGAC
>JAOTQW010000036.1:14062721-14072737 GCA_026260075.1 Sisor rabdophorus | reverse complement strand
ACCCACGCAAGCGCGGGGAGAACATGCAAGCTCCGCACAGAAAGACCCCAAGCCCGGGTATTCGAACCCAGGACCTTCTTGTTGTGAGGCGACGGTGCTAACCACTGCGCTCCCGCGCCGCCCCATGTCTATTGTGTGAATTATTACTATTATTAGTAGCAGTAGCAGTATTTTTATCGAGACTAATCTAATTCTATGTTTAATTCTATGTTTGTAGGTAAGGAGCTGCTCCAGCCACAGCAGTGTGTATACTCTAACTCCCTAGGAGCTGTGAGCAGGCTGTGTGTGTGCAGGAGAGACCTAACTGAGATTACGGTAAAAATTTATCGCTTTGCTTCACGCACTGAAGGTCATGCTATACAACTGAAGCTCTTTTGCTCACCTACTGTATCTCTCACATATCTGAGCAGAGCATAATCACAGATATTGGGCAGATGCAGCAGCCAGAAGTCAGGATGCTGAGTATGAACACATGGGACATAGCAGTAGCTTTGACCAACTGTGACTGGAACCTCTTTAGAAAACTACAGGAGGTATGATTAGTCTGACAACATTCTCTTTCGGCTATCTTATCAAACATAGCTTTGTAATTATTTCATCATTTTAATGAAATAATAATTACAAAAATAAACATTGTTCTGTTCTTACTTATTTGTAAGTAGAATTAGTTAATTGTGCTGTTTTTCTTTTACAAATAAGCACTAACAAGCTCGAATTAAATACTAATATTAAATAAATTTTTATTTAGTTTTGTGACAGTTTGTGTGTTAAGCTTTTATCACCCAACAGACTTTTGTACTATGTTTTATTTTGTTATAAAAACTGTTCGCTGGTACAGGTTAGCCTTCTTAATTTGGATCTTTTACTGCACAGGCTGTCTTTCAAATTAAAACACTCATTCCCAAAAAGTTGCCATTAACATCTGTTACTACCTATAAGAGGAAATTGCCATTAACATCTGTTACTACCTATAAGAGGAACTGAGAGGCCAGGGATAAGCTGTCAAAAAAGATGAATAAATAAATAAATTAATGTTATGATGTACCCCCAATGTGTGCTAGGATAGGCTCCAGCAGACCCCCGTGACCCTGAAAAGTTCGGGAATAAGCAGTTATAGAAGATGAATGAATGAATGTCATGAGTTAATGTTTATGTAGCATGTTTAAACAGAATGTCCTGTGCCAGTGGTTTCGTTAGAGGTATCTTCAAGCTATCAGACATAGGAAAGTGTTCAGGGGGAAGAGTTTTCTGTCTTTTTTTTTAACTGTAAGTACAAAGGGAATTGTACAGACTAGTAAGCAATATTGCTGTGATTTAAGCTGGTTATAATTTTTTTTTTTTCCTGGTGTAGCAAGAACTTGTTTATTTTACACTAAGCCGTGATTCTTGCTCTGGCCACACGGTGGCGCTGGAGCTGCTGCTTCAGCGCTGTAATGAGGTGCAGCAGTGGGTGATGACCGAAGTTCTGCTTTGCTCTACGCTCTGCAAACGTATGCAGCTCTTTAAAAAGTTCATTAAGATCGCAGCCCAGTGAGTAAACCACCACATTTACAATTTAATTGTTCATTTTAAATAGCGCTTTCGCTGGGAATTCTGGATTTATTCCAGCGTTCCACAGTACTGCCATTTAATTATTAACACGGACTGACACTCCAAAGAAATAAAATTGGGAAATAATAACATTAAGGTGATTTTCTGTTGTGTTCTTTTCATGTCTTTTATGATGTTTCATATTTTTGCCTTTGAAATATATGCTTAAATTTGCTTGCTGCTTCTTCTTCTGAGCCATGTGTCTCGTAAAAGTAGCTTTAAGTTAAAAGACTTATTTATTTTATACAACTGAGCAATTGGGGTAAAGAGCCTTGCTTGTGTTGAGTGGTATTGCCAGGAATTAAAATCTTACTGTCAAACACCTTGACCACTGAGCCACCACTTCCACAATGATTTTGCATGTTTATGATCTGCTCTAACAGAGATTTATGTAGATTATTTTTTACATTTATACCCATATAAAAAATGTAAGTAAAATTTAAATTTCTAGACTTAGAAATCAGACTTAGACCCAGATCCAGAGAGATGCACATTTATCTCTGTTATAAAACAAAGCAGTTGAAGTTTAAAATAAAAATGGTAGTAGAATGGTTAATGGGGAGGGGTGGCCTAGTTGTTAAAGAGTTGGAATGATGCCAGAAATACCAGGGTTCGCTTCTCAACCACCACCAAGCCACCACTGGGGACTTCTGAGTAAGGTCTCTTAACCCCAATTGCTCAGTTGTAATTCGCTCTGGATAAGGGCGTCTGCCAAATGCTCTAAATGTAAGGATGTTGGACTGCTAACTGTAAGAGTCATTAATTTCAACACAGCCCAGAAATTTAATAACATGAGTACATTTATGATGATAGCCTATTATGTTCATGTCACTTTTTTCTTATTAGATATTGTAAAAATTTATTTATAAATATTTGTACAAATCAACAGGCAAATCAACAAAATTTGAAAAATCTGACATCCCTGTGCTTTTGCGTATTCCTGCCCTACTAATTTATTTGGGTTTTTATGTTGTATGTAATTTTTTAAGTATCGGTAAGACACTTTAATTATTTATAATATGAAAATCGCATCTGAACGCATGGTTGCATTTACTTTCACGCCACGATCATGCAAATTGTGTATAGGAAGCAATAGCAATTTTCTGCTAATTTGGCAGCTTATTGACATTTATGCCCTCTTTTATTTTCGACTTCTTATATTCAATTACATTTTATTAAATTTCGAATTTTTGACAGTTGGCACTGCATCAGAAGCTTCGAAACAGAAATAATATTCATATACAAAAGTATTCATTTTGAAACTGATATTTGAAACACATTAATTTGTATTTAAGCATTCTGTTTTTATTGTTCTGAGGTTCCTATTTGTGTGTGCTTTCTTTTTTTTTTACTACTTTGCAGTTGTAAAGCACAAAGGAACCTGAACTCCTTCTTTGCCATTATAATGGGGTTAAACACTCCTGCCGTCAGCCGACTGACTCAAACCTGGGAGGTGAGCAGACGCACCAGTTGTCTACACGCACAGAGAATTTTTAAACCTGTCATTTATTTGGTTTAAATTTTTTTCTTTCAGAAAGTTTCTGGAAAATTTAAAAAGCTGTTCTCTGAGCTGGAGAGCCTGACAGTAAGTAGCTGTCTGTGGAAAGTGCTCAGTGACTTTACATAATAGCAAGGTTCCTTGCACTGCTACAGTGCACTACATCAAAAAATAATGCTGTGTATTTTTCAGGATCCGTCCTTCAACCACAAAGCCTACAGGGATGCCTTTAGGAAGATGAAGTCTCCCAAAATCCCTTTCCTACCTCTGCTACTGAAAGGTGCTTCTGAATCACTCATCTTGCATGGCAGTAAACCCCCTTCTCCTAAAATCATGTTGCATCTCTAAACAAACTTTTTTTGTTCCTGTTAGATCTTACATTCATTCACGAGGGAAACAAAACCTTTCTTGATAATCAGGTCAACTTTGAGAAACTGGTGCGTCACCTCATTTGAAATCTGCTATGACCTATTAACACACAGCTCAGCAGACTGGACAAACTCTTGCATGCTTTACTTTTCAGCACATGATGGCAGACATAGTACGAGTTGTACGCCACTGTCAGACTGATCACATGGGTAAGCATCAGTGCTGCACTAATACTACATAATTCTGTCTGAATACATGGCCAATTTTAAGTAAATTGTAGCAAAAGGTTTGTTTCTATGACTAACAATAGAACAACAGGCCCAAAAATTTATTTGATGTGTGTTGTAGGTTAAAAACTAGTAGAAAGCTTATTATTATTATTATAACAGGGTTTGAAGGCAAATGTCCTATTTGCTCTGGATTAATATTATCTGGGGAAGATGTGTGATTAAAATATTGCCCCTCTTCTAACCACTATCTCTAAATTTGGTGTGGCGCATTAGCACAGGATAATTGAAGGCTTTAATTTAAGTTGAATTTACTGACTTATATTGATAACATTGATAAGCTATTCATTGGAAATGTATTTTGGTATATCTTTATAATAAACAGCCCAGCTGTTTATTATAAAGGTGGCATAGTTGTCATAGTTGTTAGGTGGCATAGTTGTTAGCACTGTTTCATCACAGTAAGAAAGTCCTGAGCTCAATTCCCAGGTAGGGTTCTCCCTGTGCTTGCATGGGTTCACTCCAGTTTGCAAATACATGTACTTTAGGTTGATTGCTGATTCTTCATTGCCCATAGAAGTGAGTATGAGTGTGGCCCTGAAATGGACTGGTAATCTGCTCAGGGTGTACCCCTTCTGCCTTCAAACTCCGGGATTCGAACCCAGGACCTTTTTGTTGTGAGGCGACTGTGCTAACAACTACAACACTGCGCCGCCCTGAAATGAGTTTTTACTTAACAAATTACACACATGCCCCCACAATAAGATCACAATCAACCTTTGCAATTATTACAAAGGACTGCTCAGTTCCCAGATATTCCTACTCCTGTGTGAATAGTATAGAAATTTACATCTAAAGGTGATCAAAAAAGCTTATTAAAGTTGTTTAAAGATATAAATGGGTATTTTTTGGTTTTGGGACAATTTTCATAAAAGTTTTTATTCACCGTAAATGTCAACTACATAAGAAAATATAATATTTTTTTATTTTATTTTTTTATACAATCAAGGTAAACATTTATATTATTACTGCAGGCTGCATAGTGGCATAGTGGTTAGAATGGTCACCTCACAACAAGAAGGTCCTGGGTTCGAATCCTGGGCAAGGGGTCTTTCTGTGCAGAGTTTGCATGTTTTCCCAGCACAAAAACAATTTTTTATAATAATCAGAATGTAAAATATTTTATCTAGTTTTGATCTTTTACCATGGTAAAGCTGTAGGCTAAAACTTCTCATAAAAGTATTCAATAAGCTCCTTCTTTATCATAATTGCTATATAATTAATGTTAATGTTTTAAACTAAAATTTTAATAAAATTTATTAATGTAATTAATCAACAGGAACAGAAACACAAAAAAAAATATTTAAAAACAATGCCAATTTTTTATTCAAAAGATATGAGGTCAGTATTTAAAAGACCAAAAAAAAACCAACAAATGCTTCACATCTTCAAACTGTCTTTAGAATTTGTTCTGAATTTTTTCAAAATTCTTCCACTCAGGCAAGAAAGATTAGGCGAATGATCTGTTGTTATTATAAGGCTATGTTGGGTCCTCTGCAGATATTGTGCTACTCTGAATATTAAAGTGATGTGAAGCAAAATCTTTTAAAAAAATGTTATACTAAAATCATTAGTCATTTATTACTTTTTGCAATGCAAATATTTCCATTAAATAAGCGGTATAGAAGATGAATGAATGAACTCAAAAGAACAAGTACCTATTATTTTCATATTATGATTATACTTTAAAAAAAAACCATCAAACACATTTTAAGCATTACCAACAGTGGTGGAAATAAATTAATCACAAACACTTAAACCCCCCCCCCTTTTTTTAAAGGTAACGTGTTGACCCAGAAGGAGAGCCCTGATGTTAAGGCCTACATCAACAATCTACACATTATCGACAATCAGCAGACTCTTTTTGAGCTTTCGCACAGACTGGAGACTAAAGTGTAGGATGCGTGTGTGTGTGCGCGTGTGCGTGCGTGCGCGCGTGTAACTACATGTGAATTAGTGACTAGTAGAAAAAAAGATGGTGCTATGATTCTACTCACATGGCCAAGAGAGCTACAATGGGTTCAATGGCACTGAAAAACGTAGGCTGGTTATTAACCTTAGCAGAGTAAAATTAAAGTAAATTAAATATAGAGTCTGCTAAACTCTTAATAACATGCCTGCTGTGAATATGTGACGGTTTGTTACGATCGCAGATGTTTTTTTCTAGCCAGTGACAATCAGAAAAACAAGAGTGTGTCTTCACTGTATCAAAATTATTTTCAGGATTTAGCAACAGGTATCGGCGTAACTGGTGTCCATGGAATCCAATTCCAGTATTCGCCTGGTAGCATACAAAAGACGCCAAAAAACAGGTTTTAAATATTTTTATGTAACAAAATACATAGTGTACATTAAAGCTTTAAGCCAATCAGGATTCAGGGTTACAATATTAGATATATTAGAAATTGTTTAAAGGATTTTGTAGTTGCTAAGATGTGAATCTGATCTTTGACTGATAAGTTCAGTATTGGTCAATGTAGTAAGAAGGAAGCTCTTCACCTCAGAAATGTTGTGTGTGTGTGTTTTTTTAAACATACTGGTCTATATGATGTGGCAGTGCCACTGACTGACCATTATTACATGTGCATGTTTTAAAAGACGTGTAAACGGTAAAATCGTTGAGGTAATTTGGGGTTGTTGTTTTTTTGTTAATTGTCAGCCAAGCAATATAATTTATGTTATGTTCAGTTCCAATAATGCATTATTTCTATAATAGTTTTTTTATCACTTTAATTCAAAATCACTAAAAACACATTAAAACTTGACTGTTACATCATTGCTTACAAATCTCTTTATCTTTCTGTCCTGGTGGTGATTTTACATCATTTCACTTCCTGGAATGAATTACAGAAGCCTATTATAGCTTTCACTTGAAATGCAACACTAATAAAATAGTAGTAAAATCTATAAATAAATCTTAAGCGAGTGACACTCGTAAGAGGCTGCAAAAGGGGTGGGGGGTGGGAGCCTGATCTACATGCTTTGTAACAGTCAGGTTGCTTACTGTTTGTCTCAGCTGGAGCAGGAGCATGAATGGCTAAGCAGATGCTGTGACAGAACCCCCCACTGTGCCATTACTGCCTGCTGGGAGTACGGCACGCTGCAGCACACTAAGAGAAGAGGCGCTGCGGTACGGCCTACTCAAACCTATCATTTCCTCTCTGCTCTGCTAATCTATCATTTCCCTGTCTTTTCAGCAGAGTCTTGACACACTTGACAGCGACTGTGGGAAGATTGCACAAACAATCCGCATCTTACACACGCCACCTGATAAACCCCCTATATTATATTATATATCGTAGAACTTAATGTTGCATTCATGGCAAGTCCAACATCAATCAATTACAGGTTATCCACTGTATTAAGGTGTTAAAAGTAGATTTCTTTATTATCAACAAAAGATTAAAACAAATAATATAAGAGTACAAAGCTACAAGTTAAACACAAAATGTATGGAGAACTATTTAATTTGACCATCTTCAGCTTGATACTAGTACAATTAGAAAGCAGTAAAATACCTCTGAGTAATGAAGATTAAGTACGGTGGGCTGTTGGCTCACACAGACAGCAGCAGGGCAACCCCTGCTAACACCCACTTGGCAGGCGGATGACGAGTTTTTAGGTGAAAGCTCCAAATAAAAGAGGAACCACGAAGCTTGGTTCGATACACCGGGCATTTGTAGGTGTTACTCAGCTCCAGCTTGTCAGATGGTACTGCACGTATATACAGCACTGGCATGACTGGCGTCAGATCCTTTAACACAGCCTCCGATAAAACCCCTGCTGAGACGTCCCAACGAGCACCTGGAAGAGATGCAGAGAAAACAGAGCTCACCACATGGTTAGGTTTTATCAGGGTTTATAGGATAACCTGTATCTGTACACGTACCTTCTATAAAGAGTCCATGAACGTAAGCTCCTTCTCGAGGTGGGTGGCCATAATCATCCTTTGTCTTCTTCGTCACATCAACACACAAAGCCATCTTGTCAAGTGGCCATTTGTTCTTACGAGCTATACTCTGCATGATTGCTGAAACACAAAAGCTCATCTCATGCATGACTGGGACTGTGCGAGTGTATGAATGATGTGTACTGTATGTAGGGGCATTTTCAAATAAGCACATGCCCCATAATGATAAAACTTTAGCTAAATCTTGAGATTTGGAAGGTTTTATGGCAAACTAAGAAAGGCTTAACAGGTTATAAAACTTTGACACCTTAAATACTTCACACTTCTAAAGTTTAAACTTTTATTTAAAAAAAATTAAAGTTGCCCCACAACTGAGAAAGTGGAGAAAATCACATGATTCTAATCATAATAGTTTTGGACTGCAGGTACAAGCAGAGGCAGGTAACAGTAAACGTTTTCTAAATACATATTGACATTTATAAATAAATAAAAAATAAATGACTAAATAAATGTTTCTTAACCTAGAACTAACATTAAGAAAGGAATAGCATTAAAAAGATGGTCACAAAGAAACTTGTCTGTGTGCCACATGTTTACCAGTTAAAAAAGACTGGGGGCTGAATAGTCCTGAGAGCCAGACCACAGCCGGAAGCACGAAGTCCTGAGTCCAAGTGTCCAGCTCTCGACATTGATTAATAATATCGGTGAACCTGGCAAAATGCACAGTAATACTTAAAACTATACAGCATCAAAAGAAAATAAACTTTTTACAGGTTGAAAAACATGTTGAAGTATGTGTACCACTGGGCCAGTGTGTTTGTAGAGGGGTGTGTGAGTCGTATCCAGCTTTCAGGAATGCGATTATTGTGAAGAGCCAGTTGCAGAGTCTCCATGTCAGAAGATATGCTTAACTCACCCTACGAGAATGAAAATACAGTAAACATGCTGTACCCCATTGTCGAAATGTTTTAGGAAATAATCCTATTTTATGTTAAACTGTCTACAATCACCTAAATATTAATATCCATGAAATATAAAATAGTAAATATAAAATCTCTGGATAAAACATCACATCCAGCACAGTTAAGGCTATTATAATTTTAGAAAATAACCTTCTTCTAGAAAATAACTGAGGTACCTTCAGGGCCTGGTCCAGCTGTGTGAGAGAGTTGTGGATCTCAGATAGCAATAGGTTCATGCGCTCACATTCCTGTAAACAGAGCAAAACTAAAGGACTGCGCTCTGATGTCTTAGTCAGCAGCTCTGACACGTTGTATTTCTCAGGCAGCTTTTCCAGAATGTCATCGAGCACACTTTTCACCTGAGGTCACAACAGATGATAATGTGGATTTATTAGGTACTAAATTGATTTTAATTAATCCAGTAAGACCAGTAGGTATGAAAAGGGTTTTAGACCTTTTCCTCTAGACTCTGTGCTGCTTCCTCTCCCATTGAGTCTCGGCACTGCAATTCTAACAGCGTATTAAATAGAGCATTGGACGTCTGGGTCATGAACTCAATCTCTGCATTGGGATGCAGGCCGTAGAGACATGGATTTTCCTCTGGCAACATCTCATCCACATAACTGTGATAGCCGCTGTAGTCCAGATTAGGAGGAAGTGATAAGCCAGGGCAGAGAAACAGCTCTCCATCAAACTGAAAATAAAAAGTGAAACATGAATACATTATCAGTATTTACTATAATCTTATGCATTGCACTTTGCAACTTTTTTCTCATGCACTGTGCACAATAAAGAATTACCTTTATATACGTATACATGCAGGAGTCTAAAGCTTTATTGTTAAATTCCTCAAGGTTTTACATTTGTTTAATTTATATATTCTCAGAATTTTGAATTATTTCCCTATTCAGGGTCATTTCTTCTTTCAGATGACACTGGATGAGGACAACAGACATATAAGCTGAATAGTAACATTTAAAGTAAGAATAATAACATGCATTGTGCATAATATAAAAGATCAGATTCAAAGCTCTATATAACTATAGTAATAAAGGTAATACAAATAGTACAAGGTGACCCTTTCATCATACATACTAAAATTTAGCATGAAATTGGCCTTTTAAAAAATCGTAATACAACAAGACGCCACTAGGTGACACCCAGCAACCAATTAATTACTTTGACTTTTAGTTCAAAGCCTTTAAACTTTTTCACGTAAGTATTTAAGAGTATTTAAAGTGTAAAATAAAAAAATAGTATTACCTTCACATTTTAGAAATGACAAATATAGATGTTATATTTAGCAAAAGTAAATTACCCCCACTTATAGGATACCTGGTTCTGATTTACATTTACATTTACAGCATTTGGCAGATGCTCTTATCCAGAGCGACTTACAA
>JAOTQW010000036.1:13946363-13966589 GCA_026260075.1 Sisor rabdophorus | reverse complement strand
ATAAATAAATGAATGAATGTCCTGAACTTTTAACTCTTTTCCTGATAATTAACTTTGTATGTTCGTTTGTATGCACTATAAGAGCAGTTGCTTCAGCTTTATTTGAAGATTAATTCCTTGACAGACATATAATCATACATTTTTAACTTGATTTTATCACACAAAATAAAAAGAGGCTGAACCTAAAAAGGTTTTTATTTTTCTATGAATAGTTAATAGTTTTCACTGTTTTTAGTAGGGTGTGATTTTACTCCAAGGAAAAAGAATCCTGTGACATTCTGCTTGCTTTTTATATTAGATAAAACATTTTCCATTTTAGTGGTGGTTGAACATTTTATTAACTATGTATATACAAATTAAACATTCATTCATTCATCTTCTATACCCGCTTATTCCCAAACTCGGGGTTACTGGGGTCTGCTGGAGCCTTTCCCAGCGCACATTAGGCGAAAGGCAGGGGGTACACCCTGGACTGGTCGCCAATCCATCGCAGGGCCACAGACACACAACCACAGACTTACACATTCCAAATAAAAAATTTCAATCTTTAATATTATCATGCTTTAAGCCAAATCTTTTGTTTCCTTTCAGGTAATATGATTATGAACATGGTTATGCACATTGTTATTTAGCTACAGACATACACTAGTCATTGATTATACCTTATAAAGAGACAAATACAAGTATAAGTTTACATGTATGGTGTGTGTGTGTGTGTGTGTGCAGGATTCAGAGACCACCCCTCCACTCCCTCTGGCTGTGTGTCACACTTAACAAGATTAGCCCAGTGTGCTGCCGACACCCCTAACACCCCTGACCGCTCCCGCTGAGCCAATCCCCCACGGCCTCATTCACCCAAGATACCCCCTCCGCTTATACTTAAATATCCCGCTTTCTGTCCCAGTCAATATGAAGCACCTCTCTAACCTCTTATCCTGCTTACACTGAGTGCTCTAACCCAGTACACCTACTTAATGATAAGAGAGTTATGGCTCTGAAGTCTCTGGAGATCTGACACAGGTTAAAGCATGTCAGCAGGGCACAGCTCTTACCGTTAACCTTCAAGCGAATCAGATATTTTCATGTGTCCAATAGTGTTTATAAGCTATTTCTCCATCATCATTCGACTGTCACGGCTGCTAAGGTCCTAAAGGTCACACAATCACTTGCTTCACTTCTATAACATTTGAGCCTTTATAACAAGTATTCCAGTTTCGTTACCAATGTATAAGAGCAAGCTGGTCTACTCTCCAACGAATGACAGTTCTTGGGATCTTCCAGTCCTCTTTCTCTGTCTGCCACACTGGTGTGAAGAGTTGAGCGTAAAATGGAAGCGATTTATTAACGAACCATTAGGGGCCACTTTTTAAATGCCTCCTCCCAGCATGCCTGACGGGTGGTGCGGCCAGTCTGGATTAAGGCTGTGCCGGTTTCGGTGACATAAGAAAGGAAGTCCCCTGCCGGGCGTGTGAAGAGCGGCGAGAGAAACACAAAGCAGGGGCCGCCCTTTCCCCTGCTCACTACGGGGCTGAAGAACCATGAAATAGCAGGCCAGGCCTGTGGAAGTGCAAGCTGCTCTGTGACAGGGTGTGAATGGGGTAGAGGAAGGAGCACAACACAATGGACGAGATAATGAGCTAGATTCGGGTCAGTTAAGCATTGCATTCATCCACTGAGGTTCACACACGTATATACATACATGCCCCCACACACGCAGACACAGCCGGAACTACACACACACACCTGTGAAATTTTACCACATGCTGATACTAAATCTTCATCTATAAATGTAAGCTGTGTTATACGTGTTTAAGTGTGTGAGAAAATCTTGTCATGAAAAAATCTTTTACTACAATCCTGGGGTTTAAGGCAGTTTGTGTTTCAATGCTAATCTGATCATATTGTCCAGGAAAGATTAGCTCAGCAATTAGAGCCATTGAAAAGCCCTCTACCGGCTTATTGTTTAGATGTGAAAATGCACATTTATTTTGCATTACAATCTTTGCATAGTAACCAAATGTTGTTAAAACAACATCCAGAGGTAGTGTTCTAGTGTGTATGCAGATATTTTTTGTATATAAAAAAACTAATCAGAGACCATTGACAGATTAGCTTCAAACTGTTCCAGGCACAATGTGGTGGATCCAGTTTAACTGACAAATCAGATTTTAGCCGAGGTGCAAGAGACGGATTAGCAGATGTGAATGGTTGAAAGAAACTGAAGGCTATCAAATAACACATGTTCAGGCTGGAAAATGTAAAATAGTCACATTAACGGCTTAGACAGCAGAATTGGTGCTCATAATTCTTCCAGCATACAGTCCAGGTGACTGCAAACAATGGTTCGAGCTTGGGGATAAAATGGTTGTCCTCCAACTTCCTTCAGCAGTTTCTGTAGTACTGTAAGCTTATGTAAGTGGCTTTCAATAAAATTAGGCACGGCTTTTAAAAAGTGTCTTGTTTTGATGCAGTATCTTATACCATAGGGTCAATTGAGCTCGTCTTTTTATTTGTAGTACTCCTGGTAGAATATTAATTTTTGTCAATAAACAAATTTACCTTGATAGGATTAAATAAAAATCTTGCTAACTTGTTGTGCTAAAATATGTAAAGGTTCAAACATCATGCTCCCTGCTATTTATAATTATTAAATGACTTTGATATTAAAAGTCAAGACTTTGATATTAAGACTTTGATATTAAAAGTTACAGACTTTATGAATCAACTATAAGGTCACATTTCTGTTTTATAAATGCAATTTGGAAATATGTCCAAAATTAAGCGTCAACCTTCAGAAATGTAAATTTTATCTCTGGCCGATTAAGAGGAAAATTTGGCCAGTTAACGTAAAGTTGTGAGTTTAAATCACTGTTGTGATTGAGCCACTAACCAGCACCTTTAGCCCCCCGCCTGCTCGAGTGGATAATGAAAAGTTTTGAGTATCCATTTCTCCCAGCACTTTTATATTTTACACAGATAATCCCAATCTGTAATCCTAATTATAAACAGATACTTAGTTTGGCTAATAGTATAAGGTTTTCCTAATAATTTATGCATGGCCAGGATATGTCATGAGAGCTGTAGTGAGTGGGTCATTGCGTTAAGGACCTCCGACACTATGAGATCCATCGACAGAGAAGGGGCGCGAGATAATTCAGACAGACAAGAAACGCCTCCTCACTTCAGAGACAGTCTTTACAGAGCTCTTAATCTAATTAAGTAAATAAACTTATAAGCGATCACCTTAGTGACAAAATGCTGCCGAGAAGGCTAATTTGCTTCTTCCCTCCTGCAACAGATAATACTATTTTATTGCACAAAATGTCACAAGGGAAATTAACTTTGTCCAAGCAGCATATAAAAAAAGGCCAGGCACAGAGAATAACAAGTGTATACTGATTACATTCAGCCCAAAGAGTCCCCGATGGATTACAGCAAGTGACCTTTCTCTGAGTTTCCTTAGAAAATGTGATACTCAAACGGTCACCATTCCACAGGCCAACGGATCAGAGTGTATCTATGCTCAAAATAATGCAGGAACAACTGATTCTGAAGGTTATCTCTCTGATTGTTTTGAAAACAAGGTCTTGCAAGAGTTTCAAATGAAACCAAAGAGCCTCTGGAGAATACACAACATCTTTCAGTCCAGTTCGTTAATGAGGTGAAAAGAAAGTCTCTCTGTTTTTTGTTTGTTTTTCAAAAAATATATAAATAAGTATATAAATTTTTTTGTCAAATTTCAGGTCAGGTAACAAATATGTATCTCTGACTCCCTAGTGTCCTCAAAAATATTCACAATTTGACAACCATTTATTGTAATTTAAACAAATAATTCTCTATACTTGGTTTCTGATATACACAATTTTGCCAAAGTTTTGTGGTCACCTGAGCATCACAAACACATGTAATTTCAAACATCATATTTCAAATTTATTCCAATCTTGCTATTTGATTAAAATCCTTCTAGTAAGAAGCTTGAAAGTGAAATATTTCTTCATTTAGCTACAACAGTATTAGTGAGATCAGTCACTAATATCAGGTCAGGGGGTCTGAGATTCAGTTGCCATTCCAGCTCATCCCAAAGGTGTTCAGTGGTATTAAGCTCACCAGCTTTGTGCCAATTACTCGTGTTTTTTTCACTCCAATAATAACACAGCATGTGATAATGAAGCTAAGGGGCTTTGTGCTTAGGGTCATTGTCATGCTGGAATGTTGTTAAAGTCTCCATATTTGTAGAAACAGTAGCAAAAAAACACAGATATTTAGGTGACCACAAACTTTTGGCATTCATTCATTCTTTCATTCATCTTCTATACCCGCTTATTCCTGTACTTAGGGTCACAAGAGTCTGCTGGAGCCTATCCCAGCGCACATTGGGCAAAAGGTAGGGGTTACACCCTGGACAGGTCACACTCACATTCACTCCAATTGAGAGTCACCAATTAACCTAATGCACATGTTTTTGGACATGTTTGGGAGGAAACCGGAGTACATGGAGGAAACCCATGCAAGCGCGGGAGAACGTGCAAACTTCGCACTTAAAGACCCCAAGCCCGGGATTCGAACCCATGACCTTCTTGTTGTGAGGCAACCGTGCTTACCACTACGCCACCGTGCTGCTCACTTTTGGCAATATAGTGCATATATTTTAATACGAAAATGTTTTGATATGTGCTGCCATCATTTGCCCTGTGTTGAGTCTTTTTGATACACTTTTGTTAGTCTTGTTAGTATGATTAAATCTGATACCATAGATTTTTCCTATTTATCATTACAGATTAAAACCTATAAAATTATTTAGGGGATGAAACTCTAAACATAACAAAGCACAAAAAAGGCAATTGTGAATAAAGTGAATTATATACCAAGATTTATTCTGATACAACACATATTCTGATAACAACTGACGGTTTAGTCTGGTAATGTTTGCAGTCAGGCCAACTAACAGCACAAACTAAAGGAGGTCATGTCTATGAATCAAGAAAAAAATTATTGAAAAGCAACACTGACATGATAAATTACTTACAATAATGTATATAGGCTGAGAAAAAATATGAACTAAACAGTTTACAGATAGCTGAACATAGATGATTATTGTTTGATATTTAACAAAATATTGTAGATATAAATAAAATTTATACTATAATATTGCTATACTTTTGCATTGTAATTTGATTTGCTGTAAATATAAGGTAAAATGCTACTTACTATGCGTCATGTGAAAATGTCAAACACATAGCCTTCAGGAAGTTTAAGGGGAACTGTTCTCACACTTTTACTAAATTATTGGAATTATTTATTCGGCTTTAGGATTAGGATTAACAAATATCTGACCCAGAAAGTACAATCCTATTAAAAAAGCCTTTATATCTAATCAAGTCATCAATAAAAACTTTTCACTGAATGTATTAATTTAAAAACAACACAAGCCTAATGACTTGTATCTAATGATCATTTGTTCAGCTCTATTTATCAATGATTTATATTTAAGACATGGTTAATGTAATTACAAAGGGACACAGGAGAGTTTAAACAACGTCCTGTATGTATCCTTTAAATTACTCATGACATGATCTTGTTAATTACCTGCCAATATTAGGAAAATACCTCATTTGTTGGATTCTTTTTTTAAAAGGATTTTGATGTTTTGGTTGAAAGTCAAAAAGTTTTTATATTTTTCAGAGCCAATTCTGAAAAGTCTTTTCTTTAAAAATCTCTTCTCTGAAAAGTCCCTTCCCGACTTTTTTATGGAAACATCTTTCTACATAAAGCTGAAGAAAATCAACAATTGCAATTTAATCTTTCTAAAATATTACTATATATATTTTTTCATTTATTGGTTTGATGACTACTGTTAGTATTGTAATGAATAGAGGAAGCTCATTGCCTTAAACTGTAAATTAAATTGCAATCTGCCAAAATGTAATTTAAAAAATAATGACTAAAGTCCAAAGAAGAAAATTAAAAAAATTTTTTTTTGTAAAATAAACAGTACCACAGTGCCTCATCAACTTTTGTTCTTTATTTACTCCACTGTTAAATACAGAGACACCTTTTTCTCTAACATCTTTAGCTAATGAGCCATGAAACACATTTGCTGATGTTGACCCAGTAATTATAAGTAATATGGCTATTAAAAGCTATTAAATGTCAGTCAGCTGGAACCAAGTGGTGTAGCATGCTTCTTAAAGTGCTTTGAACTGTTTTAGGGGGTAAGTATAAAGGTTGTGGCAGGAAAGCTGTTAGCAAGGTGTGAGGTACAGACTGACTAGCATTTAATATCTGTAGCATTACTGCACAATATTAAAGAGCTCTAGAATTTTAGATAAGTGTTTCTCTTACATGTTCTTTTTCACACACAATAAGACACAATCGTTGGGCTATGCAGGGTTGTGCACAACTCTCGGGGATTTGATTGAACATCAACTGAGAAAGGCAAGAAAATCAGATTAAACAATTAGTGTCAATTAGCCCCAGCCAAATCATTCCACAAACAATTGGTCTCCAGTGCCCCGCTTAATTACAAGTGACTCTCAGCGCCTTATCAAGAGCCTCGTTGGGCCTTTGATTCATGTCTGACTCTCCACTGTCCCTCAGGCACCATTAATTATCCTCCTGTAAACAAATCCTTGATAATAAATGACACAGGGAGCTGAGCTCTATTAGCATAGCCTTATTTATGTCTCCCACTGCAGAGACTGCTACAAAACCACAAGTGATCAAAAGCATTGCCTGATTAGAAAGCCAGGACAAACCCAAAAAGCACCAGTCTGAAAAACTCTCTGTATGCATCCTACAGTTCATCCTTGTGCATAAGCGAGTATAGGGAGAAATTTTTACTGACGACACATACAAATTCTTATTAAAGAAGCGTTCATCACCCGTAATACTAAAGCTATGAGATCATGGGCATCATCCCACAAATAAACATGCATATGCACACATGTGGCAGAGGGTAAGCAGCAGGCGTGATGACATGTTAAATTACCCTGGTGATGTATGGCTTAATGAACCCCCTTGTGTTGATCTCGCTCCACATTAATCAGCTGCCTACAGCACATTCCCTTATTTCCTCAATGCTTCCCTGATAAACTGCAATTTCATTTAACCTTGGACAGCAACTTTAATAGCTTCCACAGGACAACTGTCAATACTTGCTTGGGTATACAGTGATTAAATTGCAGAGAGAGAGAGAAGAATGCCCCGACTTCGTTGGTTCACCCTCCCCCACTTTGTTCTACCCCCCTTCCCCAATTGTCAATTTTTTTGCTTACACATACTGTGATCTGAAATGCCGAAACAAGTCAACGGATGTGCAAATTTGGCAGGAACAGTAATTCCCTAATGTACAAAGGATAATCTGATTACATGCTTGTTAGCTCCACTTAGGGGCAAATATGACGCTGTCATTCATCCAGTCAAAACCACAGGCATTTTCCTTGAGTGTCTTGGACGGCCAGAAGGTATCATGCATGTTGCTGTGTTGCAGTCTAAGCTTTGTGAGTCAGTTGACTCTCTTTTGTAAAACGTTTTATACCTTTATACGCTAACGTTTTAT
The DNA here is from genome assembly GCA_026260075.1 of Sisor rabdophorus. NCBI lineage: Eukaryota > Metazoa > Chordata > Actinopteri > Siluriformes > Sisoridae > Sisor > Sisor rabdophorus. Next base: position 13,959,031 of record JAOTQW010000036.1, on the reverse strand, counting down.
ACCTTTAACTATGATACTTGCAATTATTCATCTATTTATTGTTTATACCTGAACATTTCTAATTAGGGTCACAGAAATCTGCTGAAGAATAATCCCAGCTGTTATTGGTCATAAGGCAGTGAACCACTCCGTCCACTTTCTCAGCACGTGCAAAAGAAATAATGTTCTTATTAACAAGGCTGGACAATGACCTCTCTGTGCAGTCTCTGTGTGATATTTGCATTCCTTCCATGCAGATTATGCATAACTCAGACAAGGGACACAAGCTGTGTGATTAAAAGCAAAAACAAATGTCAGGGTTGTGAAGGACAAGGGAGTGTCTTTATTGTACAATGCACCATCTTAAATGGTCTGGACAGGCATGGCTGTGTAGCTGTAATTGAAGTGAACTGTTGATGCAATAGCATCTATTAACTCAGCCTCTTCTTGATAGAAACATAGGGGGAAAGGAAGCCAGGGAACTGAGAAGTCATAAATGGATTTTGCAGTAAAAATGATCAAAAGTTATAGTAAACACTGCACAAATCTAAAGCATATCTTTTTTATTTATTTTTTAATCGTTAAATTTACATAGAAACAGCATTACTTTTGTGCAACAAAAAAGCTAAAACTAGGCTCTATGCAAATTTTCTTAATGATCAAACCCATTTGCAACACTGCACACACACAACTGACTAAACAGTTTAAAAGCATAGTTTTAATAATGGTGTTTGAACACTGAGAAAGAAAAAGAGAAAGAAAAAGTATGCACTATTTCGTACTGTCTATCCAGGACTTATAACTATCAGCTAGGTGACTGCTATGCCTGCTGAAGGGCAGAATGGCTGTTGTGAGATAATTTATTAAAAGTGGAGATGGCAACTCAGATCCTTGTCTATCTCTGCAGTGTCACTGACTGAAAATGCCTTTTATACACAGTGCAAAACACACAAAAAGGACACGGTATGAACCCTTTTTTATTACACAGAACAAACTGAAATGATCCAGATTACAAAAGTCTTTTAAGTGTTTCATATAAATGTTTCAGGCAATATAAACAGAAAGCGTGGGTGGTTTAGTGGATTATTGTGTTGGACTTAGACCAGAAAGACCAGGGTTCAATTTATACCAGAAAGACCTAGGTTTGATTCCCACCACCAGCAAGCCACCACTGTGGGCCACTGAGCAAGGCCCCTAATCCCCAATTGCTTAGCCCTATAAAGAAAGTTAAATGTAAGTCTCTCTGGATTCTTAATGTTTTTTATTAATATTACAGCATTATGTAATATGTAATTCTATATTATTTTAAATAATTGTAATGCTGTCATGCAATATTATGATTATATGATTATAATATACAGTAGTCTGTATTTAAGAGACTTGCTTTGACACAAGTTGAGTTGCTCTTGTCAATAACTTTAATCTGAAACAAATTGCCAATTGGAAGACAATTTGTACTAGGCTTTAAAAATATACTTAGACCAGGAGAGGAACATCTTTTCAAACATCTGCTTTCACACACCCAAACACACACACACACACACCTCCTTTCACCAAGGAAAAGGGGTTTCCATCCCTGCTGACAATGGGTGGCAGCTGGTCGATCGATCCTTGACAAAGAGGTTAGGGCAGTCAAAAGATTGTTAACTAGCCATTTCATCTCACAGACATTTAGATGATTGTTTCTGCTTCATTGCCTTCTTTCAGCAAGTGCAACTGCTACACCTGTGCCAGGCCCTTTTTTGAAGCTTGCTTGCCCACTTCTTTCGACCTTGCTCAGCAGCAAATAAGCCAGCCACACCCTCTCACACAAATTTGGAACCTCTCATAATTGACAAATGCTTTCATGCATGAATAAGGAAGCACAAACTATACTGTACATTCTTATTGCATCTGGTGGTGGTGAAAGAAATTTAGAAAACAAAGAGAAGTAGATTTATGAAATATTAACAAAGTTAATAAAGTCCTAACTTTCCACCACATGACTGTAAAGATTTATTTATTTAAAACCCTATTATTGTGCTTAAGCAATGTTGAGCAATTTTAATTACAAATAAGTAACATTTTCAAATAACATTTGAAATGCTAGAAAGTAAGTATACAATTAACATGTACAAGTGCATTGTACAAAGGGCCTCTATGACAAAATGTTTCTCTCTTAGCGTCAGCCCTCTGTGAAATGATCCATTACTTTGCACAGAACCCCTTGTAAATCCTTGAATGGACTGTTGTTCCAAGAATCACATTTCTGTCTACATTATTATATTAAATCAGGGTTATTCCACTAAATGTTTTGGCTTTATTATTAACAACTCTATAGCTTTACCTTGCTTTAGTATTGCTGGGGAACCAAGTTCATGATAGATCCCCCAAGCCACTTGAGCCTCCCTGTTTACCAAACAATAAGAGGATTTAACAATACATCGTTCTACAGATACCATCTAATTCAGAAACCTGCTGTTGTACATAAGACCTCAATGGCCTACTTCTGTATGTGCTGCTTACACGAGTGTATTGTTTCGTGTTATCTTAGCATCTCATTTGCTGCTTAATTGCTGGGCTTATGGTAATGTTTATCACCACACTCTATAGCACATGATGCATCCTCTTCTAGGTGCATAGGTATGGTGATTAGCCACTGGGTGCCTCCTCCCTCCCCAGTTTTCTGTGCTCCTAATTGAATCAGTAAGAATCATATGCTGTACATGGGTTGCCTGGAAGTAAAAAATGATTTTGCATGAAAATGATCACCTTGTTATTGTTTTTTATGTTTATATTATAGGTTGTGAACAGAAAATACTGTACAATCCAGACCATAGATTCTCAGTCTCATTTGAGGATTATATGTCCACACTGCAAATGTGAATACAAATATATTGTGTATTCTCTTGTTTGTTTTAGGGACATAGTACCAAAATTATTAAATTGAAAAAGGTTTTATGAAATTAATTAGGTCATATTATACTATTATTTTTGTATAGAAAGAAATATTATTTATATGCATCAAAGAGGATTAGAAACCGTAGTTAAAAGTGCATCGATCATATATAATGTTAAGTGCATCGATCATATATAAATTTGCAGGACCAGGTATTTTAAATAACAAAATTGTATATGTATAGTTTATATTAATTAATTCATTCATCTTCGATAGCAGCTTATTCCCTAACTTTGAGGTCTGCTGGAGCCTATCCCAGGGCACAAAGGCAAGAGGCAGGGGTACAGCAGCCAGTTCTTATGCATCCAGACACTAAACAGAAACTCAAAGCTCCACAGTTCATGTAGAGTTACAAAGCCTGAATTTTTAATTTTAATTATGTATGTATAGTACACTAGGTCATGTCTTGGGCAAATTTAAAAGTTCTGTTTTTATTTTCATTTCTTATAAATGTATTATTCAATTATAAAGGCACTGTTATAGTATAAAATTAAGAACAATGTATAGTAACAAATCAGTAACTTAAAATCTCAACTGTTAAATTTGCATAAATTGCTTGTGTGTTCATCTGTGATCATTAGTGCATGTCTATAAATCCATATTTGTCATTGTGCCTGTGTGACCCCAGCTATAAAGTGATCACCTTGCTTGTGGAACTCCTCCAGTAGATTTCAGTTCCGGGTTTGTGATCTGTGTGTCTGGCAGTGGACTGACCCTCTCTGAGGCTCAACCAGGCACAGCCATGCTTCCTGCTCCTCCTTTGTCACACCATTTGGGCTCTTGTGTCTGAGGCTCCACTGCCCTGGCCTCACTTGGCAGCTCCATATTTACTGACATCTGCTCGCTCTCTCTGTGACCTCCCACTGCACAGACAGAACTGTGGCCACAACCATACCAGTGTAGACATGTGATGTTTAAAAAGTCACAAAGCTGGGCATTATACTGAGTTGCATACAGTATGCCTAGGGACATATGTGCAATGAATATTAATACATAACTGCATATCACATATTGACAACACTGTACTACTCAAAATTAAAAGTTTTTTTTTTGACTGGGGTGTAAAAGTTTTATTCAAACGTTTTTTTTGCTGGCCATCATTCTACATACATTTATTAGATTTTTAACAGTACTAAAACAACTTATATAAATAGAGTAATATTTGTAAAATGATATTTACTGATATTATGATCTTAAAATTAAACATTGATGCACTGTAATACAGAGACGTTGCCAGAATAGTGTATTACTTTGTATATTTTTGTTTGATATAACTTGTCTATGGGGTTTTTTTTAACAGAAAAGCTTAAACGGGTAAACAGCCAGAAAGTAAAATCAGATTATAACCGAAAAGTGAAAAGTTCTAGCATCATCATGTTTGTGGGCAGAATTATACGGGAAAGAGTAATAAGAAGCAGGTATTGTTTGCGCGCAGTGGGCCAGAACTAACACGATGATTGCGGCCACCGAATGGGTCGTGTCTGTCTTTAGCTCCATTTCGTGATAGTAACGTATACGACAGAAGAAAAAGCGAGACAGGGACATCTGTTCAGTCCAATAGGACCCTGAGCACCCTCTGTCCCACTCCTCTTTAGTCATTGATTTCACTTCAGCATGTTACGTTATTGGAATCTGCGTCTTTGATTTTTTTCCAGTCGTAGACCAGACCAGCAGTCCTGCATATCTGTGACGATAGTCTCAAGTTAAACCATTAATATTGACAGAATATATTATACGTTTAATTTAGTTCATTTATCATAGTTTGGTAACAAAAACTGTAGTTATACCAGAGAAAACGGAGGGGATGAATCATTACCTGCAGTCGGTGCTGAGAACAGACCAGCGCTGTGGTTCACGCTGCGCCTGGAACGGTGTATGAAGTCTTCAGAGCACCACAACGCATACTGTGATTGCAAGAAGTCCACCAGTGATTGAGCGCTTTTTTATTTCATTCGCTGTAATTAAAACTACGTATTTAAAACCGTAAGGTTTGGTGGGGTATCTGAGCCTAGGCTTTTGCACTCGGACCGGGAGGCGCATCCTGCAGGCATAAGCACGGTATGACTTTTTTTTCACCCACCCTGTTGCACACCGACACTGCTGCGCTTTAGGAAACAATCTGGTTTAATGTTGTAGGTTTTTATGTGTGATTATGCCCTGTTCTGGATTTACATGTGCGTCGTATGGATTTAATACGTTTTAAAAAAGCCGATTTTTCTTTCTTCAGCATTCAAACTGTCGCCGTACTCGACTTTCCCCGGAACGCGGTCGATCCTTACAACGTTTCCAAATGCACATAAGATGCTGAGATTAAGGGAATCTGTAAAAACACGCATTAATAACGTTATCCATTTTATTTGATTGAATTTTTTCAACTGTAAGGAATAAAGATCATTCTGCACCTTGATTTGTTTCTAGGGTGGTAGTTTTAAAGACCACGTCTTTTGTAGTAGGCGCCTTTTATTCGGGAAGGTGAGGTGCTATTAGGTATCAGTTAGACTTAAGCAAAAGTTATATTAGTAGCCTGTTAAGTTTAAACTATAAATTCTTTCGAAATCAATCTATAATAAAAGCACCTAGACTTAGCATCAAGGACATTTTGAGACTTTACATTATATTATTTCGTAAAAATTTAGTTATAGATGCTTTTGTCTTTGAATTTAGCTGATGTCTTGGTTTTTTGCTGTTCTTTGTTTTTTTTGCTTGTTGGTTTTTTTTGTGTTTGCCCTGTGCTCTTACAATCTTTTAAATCATTATGTTCGCCTTTTTTGGCATTGGTTATTAGCGTTATCGTTAGAGTGGGAATCAGCCAAACTGTTGTTCAAATCGAAGAAACAGATGAATGAATCTGATCGACCATCTATCACAGAGAGCAATAAAAGAGGCGACAAGACTCAGGTCCATGATGTGATGAATCCTCCTTGGTCGTTTTAATTAACTTTTTTTTCCTGCTGTCCTATAATGACCAGGCTGGTCAACCGAGCCGGTCAATAAGAATGTTAATATCAAACAAATAAAACTTCTCATGATTAAAACCTCCCGCTTTATTAAATTTGAAATTCAAATGAAATTTATGTCGGACATGCTATGCTGCATGTAAATAGAGTTTCCTATCTCATTATCCTGAGAGGATCCCAGTATTCTCCGACCTCATGGGCGACATAATGTATTATATCACCTATCACTCTATCACCTCGGAAAGAAACCAAGAAATAGTTTGCATCCCTAAATTAGGCGCTTTCAATCAGATTTACAACCCGCAATGAACTTCATGCAAATCAAGCCCAGACTATATTATTTCATTTAAATATATAAGCCTTAAACAGGTGCGTCAGCGTACACTTTCTATTGCTTTTGTGGCATAAAACAAACTTTAAAAAAAAATTCCAAATAGGAAAGTTCTGTTTTGTCCTTGGTTGAGTACAATAACAACGAGATTTTGTCAAATATTTATTACTTTAATAAAATAAATTATGCTTTTTTTTCAAAATAAGAAACTCAAGTTAAATGATTCAGGCATCCGACCACAAATTAGGAATATTCGAGTCTTGTGACATTGTATAATAATATTATTAATAATAAAATTTATACCAACGCATCAATCAATTTCAATTAAATTTCACGATTGTGAAAGAATAAACAATGTAATAAAAAAATTTAAGGTTTTGAAAAAATTAAGACTAAAAAAATCAGAAGAAGAATAAAAAGACACTACGCGCAGTTAAAGTTAAGTTTTAACCAAAGTTAATGACAAAACAAAGTTCATCTTTTCAAAACAATTCGGCTGCCTCTCATGAAAGTTTGCGCTCTTCCGCTCTCTTGCTGAAGCGGGTGGAGGAACGTGTCTGGAGCGCTATCGATGACCTCACTAGAATGTGGTTGCGTGAGAATACGGCTGCTCTGATTGGTCATCCAGGTCACAGCGGCACTTCAAAGCCAGAGCAGAGCCTACAATTGTGCTGGAATGGGCGGACCACATCATTGTATTGCACACCTCTAAAAAAACACCGCTCTAATTCATAAATATAAAAAAGATCCTCTTAGGAGGGCACTTTTGTGATGGCAACTTCACTTCTAGGGGTGAGTCTAAGGAGTTTCTTGCTGGTTTAATTAGTCCTACCATTGTTCTGTCGAGGGGATTAAAATTACTTCGGTCAGCGAGGGAAAGACAGTAACCTGAATATGTTTTAAGGAAGCAAGTGAGCATATCGAAGTGAAGGTTCATTTCTCGGCAGCATTTCCAGGTTTTATTCGACATTTTCGTCTCATGTTCGTAGTACGTACATGTCGGAAAATTTATGATATATATTTGACCGGTGCCTAAAATTAGTGCTTGTTTTAACCTGTTTTTGTATCATCCATCCTACAGGTATGTCTTCTACCTCAGTTATTATCTTTTCCACTAGTTTGACATAGTTGCCTGTTGCAACTGGTTTGGAAGAAAACCGATTTGCGCTTATTGTTAAAGAAATATGTTGTCCGCCTATATACTTACCGCGTATCTCGTATTATATTCCAGGAGGAGCCGCGGTTAGGTTCGACACCTTTAGCCATGCTGGCTGCAACTTGCAACAAGATCGGGTGCCCTTCTCCATCCGCGATCTCGGATAACACGTCTAATTTCGGTAAGGGGTTTCACCCTTGGAAGCGCGCAACAGCAAGCAGCTGCAGTCTGGGCGCGGGTCTATCCTCCAGCTTCGGCGTAACCAGAAACGGAGGCTCTCTGGCGGATTCATTCAGTGCGAGTGGCACAACGGCGTCCAGCGCCTTCTCGCTGACACCAGGAGCCTCCTCCAACACCCACCTCGGCAACGATTACCCTGTGTTCCAACCGCCGGTGTCGAGCTCCTCTCAGGAAGCCGCTCATCAGCCGGTGTTCATCTCCAAAGTGCACGCCAGCGTGGACGGCTTGCAGGGCATCTATCCACGCATGAGCGTTGCTCACCCGTACGAATCGTGGTTCAAATCGTCGCATGCAGGACTACCAACGGGCGATGTTGGTGCAACGAGTGCCTCCGCCTGGTGGGACGTTGGCGCCGGATGGATTGACGTTCAGAACGCCAACGGTGCCGCCGCGCTGCAGACACCGCTGCACTCGGGAGGACTGCAATCGTCTTTGCATTCGCCGCTGGGCGGTTACAACTCGGACTACGCCGGTTTGAGTCACTCTGCTTTCAGCACAAGTCCATCGCCACACCTGCTGACCGGCGGCCAACACATCATGGACGGCTTCAAGCCTGTACTCTCTTCCTACACGGACTCCAGCCCATCTCCCCTGGGCGGCGCAGGAGGTGCCATGCTGAGCGCGGCTCCCTCTGCCTCACTGGCTGGCTCACCCAGGTCATCAGCGCGCCGCTACTCGGGTCGTGCCACGTGCGACTGCCCCAATTGCCAGGAGGCAGAACGCCTGGGACCTGCAGGCGCGAGCTTACGCCGTAAAGGCCTTCACAGCTGCCACATCCCAGGTTGCGGAAAGGTGTACGGAAAAACTTCGCACCTGAAGGCGCACCTTAGGTGGCACACAGGCGAAAGGCCATTTGTGTGCAACTGGCTATTCTGCGGCAAGCGCTTCACACGCTCTGACGAGCTCCAGCGGCACCTGCGCACGCACACAGGCGAGAAGCGCTTCGCATGCCCTGTGTGCAACAAGCGCTTCATGCGCAGCGACCACCTGAGCAAACACGTAAAGACCCACAGTGCAGGCGGCTCCGTGGGCTCTGGCTCAGGCGGTAGCGGTGGAAAAAGGGGCAGTGACACCGACAGTGAGCACAGCGGGCCTGGCAGCCCATCATGCAATTCTCCCGACCTGCTGCAACCCGCTGAGGCACTTCCGCAGAGTATGAACGGCCGCACCAATTCTCTTGAATAAACTGCTTAGAATGGCTGTGGAACGGAAGCGGCAGATTTAGTGACCGAACAAGGTGCTGACAATTATTAAAAATAATCAAGGAATCAGATTCACTTAGACGTTATTACGGCATAAAGTTGACGATGACGCAAAAGTCAGGACAGCTTCTGCGACGTGGTTGCAGGAAAGATGAACAACAACTTTTGAGGGAAATATCGGCACAAGACGAATTTGCTCTAAAGGCCCATTTTAATGGATTCGTGTTGGATACAGTTGAATTCGTTAAATGCAAGTTTAAAAAAAAAATCAATCAGTGAAAGGGCCAGCAACGGTTCGCTTCTGTTCTGTTTCCTCAAAATAAAACAGTGGCACTTTATTCATGAACAGTCCTAAAAATGTACGTGTGGGAACAATTAATATACGCTGTAATGTTGCCAAGTCTTTTGTTTAAAATAATTTCTTTATTATTGCAAGAAAAAAAAAAACAGCATAGCATAGAATATTTGTCGCACATTGGTTCTTATTCAGGAACGATACAAAAGCTGGCGATATTTGTACGAAATTTACTTAACTGCTTTTGCTGAAAACGAATGTACATAGTAAAACTGTATAGAATAGTTTAGATGATTATTACATACGTGTAAAAGTTTGGGTAACGTATTGTTCAAGATACAATTTTATAGTAGCTATTTTTAGTTGCATATTGATTTTAGTAAATATATAAATTGTATGGGAGTGCTTTTTCTTTCCAAGAAGTCATATTTATCCTCAACACAGGACTTTGTTTTTTATATTTGAACTTTTAATTTGCGATCCATCCTAGTCGCACCTTTAAAGTGTAAAACTGAAAATGCAAATTAATTCGGTGTTTAATCGGGTTTCATCATTTATGTCAGCATGCACATGTGAGAGGAGAGCTAATTTCTACACTTTTGGCTCTCTTAAACCCCCCTCAATAAAAACAACGTTAAGTTTACTATCCATCTGCACTTTATGTCAGTTTCTTTGACTTCAAGTCTAGCTAAAATGTTTTGTTTTTTTTGCAGTAAATTACCAAAGAAAAAGAAACGCCCAAGTATTTAATAAATATTTACACATGCTTTTCAAAATGTCACATTTTAGTAGGGGAATGCGTCCAAAACAGTATCCTTAAATTATTTAGTTAAGATTATATTTATTTGAAATTTATAAACCTGTATTTAAACCTGTATATAAGTGTTTAAACACATTTCTAAATCTATTGGAAATTAAAAACGGTTTAAATGTTGACTCCTTCGGGCTGCAGTAACTTTTGGACGATTGGTTATAATCTTGAGTTAAAAGTTGTGGGGTTTCTCATGCAATGTTTTTGTTTGCAAATCTATTTGGCGACGTTCTTGTAGTTTTTGGTTGAGCATTTACTGCTGTATCTTGCGTCTTTTTAATCTAATCAATATCTGAAAATAATCAGATATCCCCGTGTCGATTTAAATATCTGATTATGGGACTTTATTTATACCATTCATTGAAATAAAAATAGAAATAAATTACAATGACCTACAATAATTTGCGTAGGGCGGCACGTTGACGTAGTGGTTAGCGCTTTCGACTTACAGCAACAAGATCGATTCCCGGGCAAGAGGTCTTTCTGTGCGGAGTTTGCGTGCTCTCGCGTTGGTTTTCTCTGGGTTTTCCTGCCACAATCTTAAAACATTAGGTGATTGTTGGTCTATGTGTGGCCCTGTGGTAGACTGGCGACCTGTCCAGGGTGTACCCCTGCCCCTTGCCCTAAGATGAAAGAATGAATAAATTCTTTGCGTACAATGCGTACAAATAATTAAAATATAAATTATATATATTTGTAATGTTGTGTGTGTGGCCCTGCGATGGACTGGCCACCTGCCCAGGGTGTACACCCTGCCTCTCGCCCAATGTGCGCTGGGATAGGCTCCAGCAGACCCCCGTGACCCAGATGTCGGGAATAAGCGGGTATAGAAGATGAATGAAAGAGTGAATATATTTGTCCTTTTGTAACGTAAATTCGGAACACACCCGAAAGCTCTAATTACACATAGCTAGCTGTTAAATACAAGCGTCACCTAAGCTTGGATGTTAAAACGGTTGTTTATTCGTACGTTTACGTTTAAAATCTTTAGAAAATAAGCGATTAAAAATTTGTCCAAGTATTTTTCCAATACGGTCTTTTAACAATTCCTCATTGTTTATCTCGTTTCTATATGTTTGGAATTAGATAAGAATAACAGCTCAACTTTTGTGGATGTTAGGAAAAAAGCCTTCCATGAAGTGGCAGCGCCCCTATCCGGCAACAAACAGCTATTGCAGTCGCACTGTTGGGAATTGTGTATATTGTGATAGTTAAAAGCTCACATTAAAATAGGAAAAAACAAGAATAATCTAAATTCTCCTCGCAGGCGGTAAATTTAGTTGATAACGGAACACGTGGTATGCTAAGTTTCCGGAGAGCTTTCAGTCAAGTAAAAAGTATGAAGTAAAAATAGACTAAGAGAAACGTCAGTGTTTTTTCAGATGAACCTTTTACAGATTGCTTAAGTGTCAAGTATATATAAATTATTTAGTGTATGTAATTGTATTTTTGTATGTGTTTTTTAATGTGGGGGGCACGATGGTGTAGTGGTTAGAACGGTTGCATCACAACAAGAAGGTACATGGTTTGGTGCCCAGTTAAGGGGCAATAAGGATACTTTTGGTAGAAGCCAAATTCAAATACCCATAGGAAAGTCCTGTTCCTTTTTCAATATGCAGAAACAGCATGTAATCTAGCATAATCTAGTGTTTTTAGGACAGTGTTAGGAAATGATAAAATAACAATTCCTTTATAAAAAAAGTATGCAGTTTAAATCTAGTCTAACCTCAGTCCTAACATGACTGGGGAACAGTAGGAAAAATGTGGGTGATATGTGGTATGTGTAGCTACCAACAAACAGTATTTCCAAAAGTAAGTCTTTTTTGATTTTACAAACAGATCAGAAATGCTATGCATTCCAGAAAAGTGTCATCTGATATTTTGCTCCCATGACACTAAACAAATTTGTTCTATCCACAATTCCAGTCCTTTAAACTCTCTGTAAATTGGAGCTGACTCCTTTTATCATATAAATAATTAATAAATAATTAATACATTTATAAATGAGGACAATATTCAAGTGGTAATATTAGATCTAAAAATAATTACATTTCTAGTTCTGGCATATGGCAGATGCCCCCATTTAGAGTGATTGACATTTATTTTATTTTTCTTCTAGGGGCAGCCCTTTAACCACTTCAGAATGGTGGGATTGAAACTAATATGCTAGAAAATACTTTATAAAAAACAAATAAAAAACAGTCTCAGACAGTATCCAGCATAACCACACCAGCTACACACAGTGGTAGAACACATTTGCTTGTTCGGAAGTGTTCAAGAAATGTGTTTGATAATTATATAGATTTATATAAGTGCCCATAAAATTGCTATAATTTGTATTATAATTATAATGATTCAGTTTATAAATTAAACTATCAAACTGAAATTATACCCACTGAACACTCTGAACAGCTTTTTTAGATTTATCACCCAGTGGTTTATATACAGTATATTTGGTTCATATTTATTATGCACAATGTAGACGTCTGATTTTAAAATAATTATATATAAATATAATTAATGAGGGTTGATCGCATGGGTTAACTCTGGGAACGGTTTCCTCCATCAGTTCAAAAATTTGTACACTAGGTTGATTGGTGACCCGAAATTGACTATAGGAGTAAGTGAGAGTAAGTGAGTGTAGTTGTTCGTGTATGTGTGGCCCTGCGATAGACTGGAGCAGAGTTTATTTTATTCATTTAATTTCATCTTCTTTACCCGCTTATTCCCGAATCCGGGGTCACGGGGATCTGCTGGAG
>JAOTQW010000036.1:13920522-13941383 GCA_026260075.1 Sisor rabdophorus | reverse complement strand
TCCAGCAGACCCCTGTGACCCAGAGTTCGGAAATAAGTGGGTATAGAAGATAAATGAATGAATTAACGGACAACAAGAATTACACAAATTAGTTCAAGAATAGATTTACAAAAAAACACATGATTTACCAACAGGCGTATACAAAGAATAAAGGGTTATTTACCTCTAAGTAAGCTATTAGAATTCCTACTAATTTTGAATTAACACTCCTACTTATTTTAAATAACAAAACTATTTTTGTGAATTATGGTAAAAAATCTGGGGTAGCATAGTGGTCAGTGTGGTTGCCTCACAGCAAGAAGGTCCTGGGTTTAATTTCTGGGCAAGTGGCCTTTCTGTGCAGAGTTTGCATGTTCTCTCCGTGCTTGGAATCAGCAGGTATATAAATGGGTTGCCAGACCAATGTGATAATAATACAATGCAATTTAAAAAAATTATTTATTTATAAATTCATCTTCTCTACGGATTTTGCATGTTTTCCACACGCTTTACTACGGGTACAGCAGTTTTCTTCCACAGTCCAAAATGTATTATGATGATTAGGCTTGTTAGATTGAAATGTGATTCTTAAACATAGAAGTAAATGTGAGCGTGTGTGGGCCTGTTATGGCCTGGCGACCTGTCCAAGGTGTATTTCTCCTGCCTTTTGCCATTTCACAGAGCTGGGATAGGCAACATATCCCTTTTGATTCCATATTAAGGTATAAACGGGTATATAAATAAGATAAATAAAAGAATGAATGAATTCAGGTGTGCTGACTCCTTTTGCCAACAATATTCTCAATGGATTATTGCAATTGATAGAGAAACAAATATTTGGTAATATTAATGTCCTATTGATACACTACAGCAAAGGTTTGTCAAAAAACTGAACTGATCACAATTATAACAAGTATTTTGCTTTTATTTGCTATGTAAAGTATTTTAAGAACTGCATAATTTTACTTACAGGAACAAAAATATAATTGTTATTAAAAAAAGCACTTAAAAACTTATCAAAAAGGTTTATACAGAGATAAATACAAATTTCTACATATTTTTGTTATATATTAAATCATTCTGGCTAAAAAAGCATCATTTATGTCCAGCACTAGTGTTTGTTAAAGAGACCCGCTGCACAGTTCGGACTTCATAGTTCTAGTTAAGGAAATGTACTGATTCAAATAGACAGTTCTGTGCTTCTATTTTTATAAACAGGAGTGTAGAGATGTTCAAGTGTCCACAAACTTCTGGTAAATTAGTCATTACATCATTCAAATTATTATAATTAAAATAATACTTTATATGGAAAAGAAATATGAAACAAGTAAATAATAAATACTGTAATATATATATATTTCCAAAGAAATTTATATATTTTTAAAGGTAAATTAGCAAAAGTATTAACCTATGGATAAACAAAATCTAGTTTTATAATGACTTTGTTACCATATAACAGGGGTCACCAGACTCAGTCCTAAAGGGTTGTGTCCTGCAGAACATAGCTCCAATCTACCTCAACACACCTGCTAGGTTCCCAGTATGGCTACAGAAAGCTTGATTAGCTAGAGGTGTGTGTGTGTGTGTGTGTGTGTGTGTGTGTGTGATTAAAGTTGGAATTAAAGAATACTATCGCTTGTTTGTGTTGCGCATATGATTCTGCTACATACTAATACTGTCTTAGTCAGTGGGAGACCTGGGCATTAACAAGGGCATAATATGCTCCTTGTTTAGCAATTAGCTGACTGTGTGTGCCTTTCTCAACCACTTGGCCATTCTGGATGACTGCAATAATGTCAGCATTCTGGATAGTGCTCAATCGGTGAGCGATGACAATGCAGGTACGGCCCTGTCGAGCATCATCCAGAGCTTTCTGCACAATCTGGACCACAGCAAAGGGAAAAGACAATTAGAAAACTTTACTCATATAGAGTAACCACTATGCATAACATCTATAATAGTAAAGAAACAGCAAATAATGTAGATAAAATGTATTGGGACATCAGCTCAAATAAAAAAATGGGGCATTTAATAAGAATTTATATGTATATGTATATGTATAAATTATACATATATGTGTATATGTGTTTATATATAATGTTAATATTGTGTTCATCCAGTTTTGATACCTTTTCAATCTTAACAAATATGTTCCAATATCAATATGTACATAATTGTTTAATGTTTCCAATAACATAATGTGGGAATGGAATCAGTCAATTTCTACAGACATCCTGTTATTTATTTTAAAGTTGCTATGGGTTTAAATTGGGACATAAAGCAAGACAAGCTAAAACATTGGGTTTATTTTTTTACTTTCTCAAAAGTAGGCTATTGTAAGTAAAACAGAAACAATGTTAACAATTATTGAAGCCCTGCACAGTGGGGGAAGTGGTGGTGCTGCCGTTAAGGTGTTGACTGAAAGGTTGTGGTTTTAATCCTCAGCTCCACCACGTTGCCACCCAATTTACATTTATTTAATTGCAGAGACAACAGGTCTGGGAGAAGCATTTATTTATTTATTTTTATTTTTGTAAATTCAAATGTATTTCTTTTTGTCTTTACATGTATTGTGAAAAAATTCTGGCAGTCCAAAAATTGGCTAAAATTATCACAAGTTTCAGTTTTGCTTCCCAAAAGGGTAAAGACACTTGTGTTGTCCGATCGTGCCAACCTCGTGTCAGAGGTTGTTAGGCAGGCATGTGGTTTTATGTTTGGTTGTGGTCACTGTTTTTTTTTTTTACCCCAGCCCGTTTTTAAAGGACTAGGCATTATGCTTATTATCTGTCATTATCATTATCTGTCAATATTATTAGATTTTGCTTTTAATGATTTTTTGGGGGAGGGGGTGGCACGCTAGCGCAGTAGTTAGCACATTCGCTTCATAGCAAGAAGGTTGTGGGTTTGATTCTCGGTTCTGCCTGCGCCTGCGTGCGTTTCATCGGTGTCCCCCGGTTTGCTCCCACAGTCCAAAACCATGTGCATTAGGTTGATTGGTGTTTCTAAATTGCCCATAGGAGTGAGTGTGTGTATTTGGTTGTGTGTGTGTTTTTGTGTGTGTACCCCTGTGACTCAGAGCACGGAATTAAGCGGGTATAAAAGATGAATGAATAGAAAAAGATGTTTTTTATCTTGTAAATCCCCACTTAAACAGAAAGAGACAATTAGGAACATCTAACTTACCTTTTCACTTTCTGTGTCCAAAGCTGATGTAGCTTCATCCAGAAGTAGCACTGTAGGTTGTCGGACCAAAGCTCGAGCTATAGCTATCCTCTGTTTCTGGCCACCAGACAGCTGAGTGCCTTTATCTCCTACACGTGTGTTGTATTTCTAACAGTATAAAAATATGCTGGTCTTAAGTATAATCAGGAAAATAATCAATAAAATATTAATAGGAAACATAAAATGGTTGGAATTTGGTATATGAGGTTTATAGACACATGAAAATCATGCCAACATGTGGTCATACCCTAAACATTTGCCTCACAGTCTTTGTATGCAGTAACATCTAGTTTTCCCTTTTTTGAAACTACAGACAACCCATGTTTCTAAATCTACTATAAACACTTCCTAGAAGAGTGGAGGTTATTTTCACAGCAGCAGAGTTACATCTACAATAGGGTACATAATTTCTGACTTTATCAAAAGGCCCATAGTGCAACAATTATAACTTTGAAAATGAATGACATTTTCAAACAAGTTTACCACAAAGGTGATGCTGAGTTTTCAGTCAAGTTTTTATTAATACTACAATGATGAAAGCGAGCCATGCTAAACAATTTTAATGTCACTTACATTTGTGTAAGTGTTAACCTAGGTTTATGCACTGTGACATGTAAAATGTCAGGTGTAAGGTCACTACTCTGTGGGTCTGCTACAAATATTTGGCCTGTGGGTCTTGAGTTTGACACCTATGTTTTAGGCAATTTATACTGCATGATAATTATTTAGCTAAATATTGACTTTTAATGAAATTTTTTCAAGAGGTAAGATTTCCAAGTAATTTTATTTGCCATAAATGCCTATACACATGAACACATACTTACAAACACACGCACACACATACATCCCCTTCTATTCGAACACCTATGCTTTTTTTAACACGATAAAAAAAGATGTGCAGGTAAATGATGCCTAAACTAAAATGTACCTCTGGCAGGCTAAGTATAAAGTCATGGATATTAGCATTTTTAGCAGCCTCCTCAATCTCTGCCTGGCTGACCACACGGTTGTTGTCTCCATATTGGATGTTTTCAGCAATAGTGCAGTCGAATAAGATGGGTTCCTGAGACACAAGACCCAGCCGAGAGCGCAGCCAAGCAAGGTTCATTTTTTTTGTGTCCACCCCGTCCATTAACTAAACAAAGAAAAAAATGCAGTCAGCAATGCATAAAAGTAATATAATATAATTTACTTCTTTTAGTTGTGTACTTTTATTTACTTTCTTTAAGTAAGTCTAATAGTAAAATATTAAAGTTGACTGGCTGGGTTATTCTAAAAGAAAACATTGAAAATAAAAAGTCTATGATCCTGACGCACCACATGGCCACTGGTAGTGTTGTAAAACCGCTCTAACAGATGGACTGATGTGCTTTTCCCACAGCCACTACCTCCCACCAGTGCCAACGTCTGCCCTTGAGCCACTGATATATTTAGACCTTGCAGAATCTTTATGTTCGGACGTGTTGGGTATGAGAAATGGACATCACTGAACTCTATGTCTCCCTTATAGTTTGTCTGAAAGAAAAACAGAAACTGTAATTATTTTTTATATAAAAAGAAAATACAAAAGAACTTAAGGAGCCTAATGGCATTGGATCTCAATGTTTTTAGCATTGAATTTGATTCCTGGATAAGGGTCTTTCTGTGTAGAGTTTGTATGTTCTCCTTGTGCTTGCGTGGGTTTAATCCGGGTACTGTAGTTTCTTCTCATAGTCTAAAAACATGTATGTTAATTGCATGAGTGTGTGGCTGTCCAGTGTGTATCTCACCTATCATTTGCCTTTCAGAAAGCTGGGATAGGCTCCAGCAGACACCAGTGAACCTGATTTAGGGAATAAGCCAGTATAAAAAAAGAAATGCTGAAAGATATTTTACTTACTAATTTATCCCCTGCCTCGCTGTAGATGTCAATCTCAGGCACTTTCTTAAGTAAGTGTAAGATTCTTCCAGCTGCAGCTTTTGCTTTGGCAAAGTCGGGGGCAAATGATGAGGACTGGCCAATACTCATTGCAGCAAACACAATAACAGAAAAAACCCTTAGGCAAAAACAAAAATGTAAACAGTCAATATATGTGAAGGTGGCAGACAAACAAAAATAAACAAAAACAAGTGTAGTTGTGCTTACAGGAACACATTCTCATATTCAGTGTAGCAGTGTGCAATCAGCCAAGAGCCAAAACGAAATACTGCAGCATTGACAAAGTAAGGAATTGCTTGAGAAATGGCAAAGGTGAGTCCATAGATAGGGGCTTTACACAAGGCGGACCTGTAATTATTATATCCGTTCAAATTTATAAGTTAGTTCTGGCATGTGTTCCCTGAGGAAATCCCTGAGGAAAAGAATGTGTTAATGTGTTGAAAGTTATGTTAATTATTAGATTTGTTGTTCAGAGACCAGAGGACCACTTTAGAAAACCTGGTTTTCATACTCCCAGTACAGTTTCAGATATTTGTGTCATGGCATAATAAAGTTATTCAAGTGGCTTTTTGTGGCCCAACATCGTACTAAGACATTTTTATTCTGTCTACATGTATTAAATTATCAAAGTTAACCTTTCAATTGTTCAGCATTGAGAATGAACACTATTCTTAAGTTGTACCGATATGGTTTGCTTAGGCTTTCATCAAACTTTTGAAAGAAGACCTCTTCTTTTGTTAATCCAACCACCGTTCTAAAGTTTTCGACAGTTTCTGTGGATATCTGTAAAATAAGCATTAGGGTAAAATTACTATTTTTATCTGTTAGCAATTTTCGTTTGCTTAAACATAAAGGTTTTTGCTGTTGCACAAGATGCCAACATTGGAACAATACAAAACCTTAACACACTATATTGTAAAAAAGCACTTTTGTATGTTGCTTTGGACAAGAATGTCTGCTAAATGCTATAAATGTAATTGTAAAAGTTAAAGAATACAGAGGCACAAAATAACTATAGTCTATTAGTATAGAAAACCCCCAATTTATCTAGTTATGTTAACATTTTACTATTAAATTTATGTTGTTCTTGGTTTAATGTATCTAAATTGATACAGCCCTGTTAATTACCTTTCCAGACATTTCTAGTGCACTCTGATCTTTGGAAGCATGACCTCCCAAAGCTTTCATTTGGATCATATGGGACCCGATGAGGAACGGCACGCAGGAAAGTATAAGAAGGGTAAGTTGCCAGCAATAAATGAAGGCTATGATTACAGCAATTCCTAAGGAACAGATAGTGCCGCTGGTTAAACCCAGTCTTGATCCGGCTGCCTGAGAAAGGAATTAAGACAAGGAAAAGTGTGAAAATGACCTGTTTTAAAATTTATCTTCTATACCCGCTTATTCCCTCAGGGTCACAGGGTCTGCTGGAACATATCCCAGCATACACAGGGAGAGAGACATGGTAATTACTTAAATATACTTTATAATATAATTAACATATATGTCTTTTCGATGAGTCAAAAACTGATGCTGTAATACCAATTAGATTTGACAAAGCAAAGCTAATTAATTAATTGTGTACAACTGGGAGGGTGGCATGATGTGTAGTGGTCAGCATATTCGCCTCACGGCAAGAAGTTCGTGAGTTCGATTTCCGGGCAAGGGGTATTTCTATTTGCATGCTCTGCCCACGCTTGCTTGTTTGTTTGTTTTTCTCAGGTTTCCTTTAACAGTCGAAAAACATGAACATTAGGTTGATTGGTGACTCTAAATTACCTATAAGAGTGAGTGTGTGTGGTTGTTTGCCTATGTGTGGCCCTGCGATGGACTGATGACCTGCCCAGGGTGGACCCTTGCCTTTTGCCCTATGTGCTCTTAGATAGGCTCCAGACCCCAGGACCACAGAATTGGGAATAAATAGGTATAAAAGATAAATAAATGAACTGGCAAAACGGTTGCAAACAAAAACACTGTTTCATCATTCAATTAATACACTTTCTTTCTGTAGTTGGACATTCATCTATATAGATGTTAACCGATTTGTATAACTAAATAATAAACCAGAAATTAACAAAAGACTAGAGTATGATTAGAAATCACTTACTCCTTTAACCATTGAGGCATCTGTTGCTAATTTAGTAGTTAGGACACCAACAGCATTGCCGTGGTCATCAAACCAGCCAATTTCCTACAAACACATTAAGAGGTTAGAAAGGGGCAAGTTTCATTTTTAGTAATAAAGCTTGGAGAATCATTTGCATACCTGCCGCAAAATGGCTTTGAATGTCTGACTCCTTAGTCTCATAGTTAAAATTTCCCCAGTCATTCCAAACATGTAACCCTGGAAATAGTAACTTTAGATTTTTTTAAATTGCCAAGAATAAAAAATAAAAATAAATAGTAAGTAAAACAGGTGAAGTTTGAAACAATGAAAAGGCTTAAACTAGAGATTGTATTTTTTAAGTTCACCTGAAGAAAATACGTAATGAATGACACGCCTCCAAGAAGGAGGAACAGAAGAGAAAACATCAGAGTCTTCTGTCGCTTTACTTCTGGATCAATCTCAGCAAATACCTAGACATAGAAAAAATTCCCCCCAAAAAAGCCTTAATCAAAACCACAATGTAAAATAGGAAAAAATGACCTTGGACTAGTCTAATTACTATGGATGAGTCACACACCTACAAACAACAAAAATGTTTGACAAGTAGCAACCATAAGGAAAGACAACTACTCACACCAATGATTTTGGCAAAGAGGATAGCCACACAAGGGTAGACAGCTCCGCCCACAATGCTGGCCAGTATGCCCACCGTCATATATGGCCACTCAGATTTGTTCAGAGCCAGAATCCTGGTGAAAGGGACATCTGTAACCTTTTCTTTCTCCTGATAAAAACGAGATGACTATGAATATATTTAATGGTATAGAAGTAATTATGTAGTCTTTTATTCAAATTATTTGTTTTAATAGTTGTTTCTGTATCATAATAGTAATAAACATTTCAAGATACAATCTAAGTATATGTCATACCTTCTTTTCCTTTCTAAATATTGACTTCTTAGATTTTTTTTTTTGCTTTAAAATTCTTTTTGATGGCCTCCTTTGAAGATTGATGCTATGTCTTATGGAATTTCTTTTAAGTCCACCATTGTCTATTGTGACTTGCAAGAGATTGTCAGGATTGTCAGATGTTTCTCCCATCCCATTATCAATATCAAAATCATAATCTTCAAATTTATCACCACCATCATTATCATCCTCATCATCTTCAACATAATCCTCTGGATTTCCCTGTGACTATATACCACAAGTAAATACAAAAGGCACAATTAAAGAAATTTTTTTTTACATTAATTAATACTTTTGCATTAAGTTTCTTTTCAAGGTATGCAGGAGTACCTGTTGTGAGACAAGAGAGTAATAGACTCCTTTCTTGCTCATAAGCTCCCTGTGAGTGCCAAGCTCAACCACCTGACCATCTTTAAAGCCAGCAATTATATCAGCAGTACGGATTGTGGACAGCCGGTGAGCAATCACTATGGTAGTTCGGCCTGATCTTGCCTAAAAATAAACATAAGCTGACAAGTTGTGCATCAGCAAGAAGGTCCCAGGTTTGATTCCTAGGCAAGGAGTCTTTCTGTGCAGAGTTTGCATGTTCTCTCTGCACTTGTGTGTTTACTCCGGGTACTCCAGTTTACTCTCACATGTACATTAGGTTGATTGGTGACTCTATATTGCCCATAGGAGTGGTTGTGAGTGTGGATCTGGTTGTTCGTATATGTTTGGCCCTGTGATAGACTGGTGACCTGCCGAGGGTGTACCACTGCCTTCCACTATATGTGGGCTGGAATAGGCTTTGGCACACCCCCATGACCCCAAGTTAGGGAATGAGTGGGTATAGAAGATGAATGAATAAATAAACATGTGGTAGGAGTTTCCTTGGGAGTATTTGGCTTACTTTATCCAAAGCAGCTTGGACAATAGCTTCACTCTGTGTGTCCAAGGCTGATGTTGCTTCATCCAACAGGAGGATCTGTGGGTTTTTAACCAAGGCACGAGCAATGGCAATCCTTTGCTTTTGTCCACCACTAAGTTGTGCCCCTCGTTCTCCTACCAAGGTGTTCAGTTTCTGTATTATAAAAGCAAGTGAAAACAATCTACTGGTCTTTCAATAAAAGAAGTGTTTTTTTGCAATAATAAAATTAAATCCTTTGACTATAAGGTTTGAACTACTCTCTTTTAAACTTTGTATGCCAATTTGCTTTTTAGAGTAAGAATTCCACAACTTTTACCTCTGGTAGTTTGGAGATAAAATCATATGCATTGGCCTCTCTCACAGCCCGTTCAATGTCCTCATCTGTGGCATCCTTGCGACCATAGCGAATGTTCTCAGCAATAGTGGTGCCAAAGAGTGAAGGCTCCTGGCTCACAATACCCATGTTTTCCCTCAGCCAGTGCACATTTAGAGTGCGGATATCATGGCCATCCAAGGTGACCTGCAAGCATGGGTGCCCTAATCAGAGCAAATCTACAAACCAATAATTAGCCATGAAGGCCTGAGTGTTTCATCTGCTTGTACCTTTAGTATGCAGCACATACCTCTCCCTGATCTGGATCATAAAACCTTTGCAGCAGTTGAACTGTGGTGCTTTTTCCACACCCACTGGACCCCACCAAAGCAATTGTCTTTCCATGGGGAACTTTTAGGTTCATTCCTTGAAGTATCTAGAACAGGGAGATAATATATCCATGTAAAGAAGAACAATACTACTAAATAACTAATCTTTACCAAATGTCAAATTGTTTACCATGACATCCTTTCTGGAAGGGTAACTGAAGTGAATGTTTTTAAATTCAATGTCACCCTTCACACTGTCTGGTTTGTAGCCTTCTTTTGAACTGCTGTCAATAGGGCGAGGCTATAGTAGAAGTCATAGCAAATAGTCAGAGTGTCACACACAATTCATTCAATTATTCATTCATTCAATCATTCATTTATTTTCTAGCCCGCTTATTCCCTAATTCGGGTACATGGGGGTCTGCTGGAGGCTATCCCAGCGCATATAGGGCAAGAGACAGGGCAATTTAGAATCACCAATCAACCTAACGTACATGTTTTTAAAACAGTGGGAGGAAACCATAATACCCAAAGTAAACATGAGTAAACCCAGAGAACATACAAACTCTGCACAGAAAGACCTCTTGCCCAGAAATAGAACTAGGGACCTTTTTGCTGTGAGGCTAACCATTACACCAGTGCACTGTCCAGATATACAATTGTAATGTATGTACATTTGATTATTTGTTTTCAATAAAAGAAAAAGGGAGCAAGACACTACCATATCAATGGTGCTATAGATGGCATATGCAGCACCACGGGCTTTAGCAACACTTTCAAGGTTGGGTGCTCCTTGGCCTAGAGAGAATGCACCAATCATCACTGAAAAAAAGACCTGCCAAAAATAGGGTTGAAATGTGGGATGGCAACAACATGGCAACACGTGACAAACTTTACCTTATGTGAGCTATACCTATAACTATGCCTTACTATGTGTAGCATGGACACTATCGAAATAATTATGTCAACAGTCAAGCAAAATGTCTTGATTAACATGTCAGATTAGTTATATAAAGAGTCTATTAGCCTGTCAGTCTATTAGCCTGTCAGAGGAAACAGCCGCTTAAGTCCTAATTTTCAAGCATCATTCTTCCTAAACCACATCATGGTGTGATGTCCTTCAGAATAGTAAGCATAAACAGAAAAAATATGAATTTGAAACTGTTCTGCTTTTTAAACCTTCACCAGTAATGTTACTGTCAATAAACAATAATTGAAACTGCAAATATAGATAAATATTTACTGCCATTACAGAAACAAGTCGGTCTGTGGAAAGTACTCACAGATGCCAGAAAGGACTAAAATAATATGATATACCACCATATGGCACCCAATTCATTGCAGTGGGGTAGGATATTCAGCAGATTACTAGGCAGCTATGACCTATGACAAGCAACACTGATGCTTTACTGGGAAAGGAAAAATAATCACTTCTTTTTCTGTTGTGAGACAACATTAACACTCACAATGACACAACCTCCACTATCCACAATGCCACACATGCTTAACCTAAAGAATGTTATGTATTATGTGTGCTAAAGTTTTTGAAAACAAGGAATGCAGTTTGTTGATATCCGAAACTTACAGTGAGGACTTTTCCAATGGAGTAGTTTTCCGGTTCATCCACAGAGAGCTTTGTGCCATACCAAAATGCCAGAGCATAAGTTGCTAGTATAAAGAACTGTGTTAGCCCCAGTGACACATTAGTGGTCATGGCTTTTTTTACTCCAAAGTTCTTTGCCTCCACCAAGTTTGTTTCATACCTAAAATACAGAAGTATGTTTTAAATGTTAATACTTGTTCAGCTGTTATTACCCTGTCTTTTGAACATTGAAGAATAGTTTCTTACTTTTGCAAAGCTTTTTGTTGGCCATTGAACGCAACAACTGTCCTAATAGCCACAAGTATCTCCTCAGCCACAGCTCCTGCTTTAGCATAGGCTGTCAGCTCTTTAGTCGTAAGAGTGGCAAGAAGCTTTGGTGTGATAAACATAATTAGGTTTTATTACATTTATATACTGCTATAAGTTGGTAAAATCAGCAGATATTACAATTAATCTTAGCCTTTTAAATATATTTGTGTAAATAAACATCAATCGTTAGGAAGGCAGTAGCTCAAAGTTGTTGGACTAATAACCTAAAAACTGTGGGTTTGATTCTCAGTACCACCACTAATCACTATTAGGCCCCTGTGCAAAGCACTTAACCTTCAATTTCTCATTTCTATAAATTAATTAAAAGTTGGTTGCTCTGAATAAGTCTGTCTGCCATGTGCCATGAATGCGAATTGTAACATTTATTGCCTGAATAAAACATGATAAACAGCTATGTTTCATAATTTCCAACTTATTCCAGTTGCTAATAATACATACCTTTGACCATACAGCAGCTGAACCTGCCAGCAGTGGACTCACAGCTAAAATCACTAAGCTCAACTTCCAGCCGTAAATAAATCCAATAATCAAGCCTGTAATAAATCTGCAAAAGAACTGCACAAATATCGCAATCTTGTCTCCTAGGCCATCGTTGACCGTGTTTATGTCACTGTCAAAAAAAGAGCAGACATATTCTATATAGAGCTTTGGTAAGAATTAAAAAACAATTATTCTAAAGGTTCAAGTAGAAAACAATGTTTAACCTACTCTGTGAGTCGAGTGTTAAGTTCTCCAATGGGATGCGTGTCAAACCATGACATTGGCTGATGGAGGATTGCATGGAAGTATTTCAATCTGATGCGCTTTGTTTGTCTAGTGGCCGTCAGTACAAATATCGTGACCTGAAACGTTCCAACGAGCAAAACCGCAGCACCAATGGCAACAAAGTAATAAGCATATCTGTATGTGATTTAAGTAAAATATCATTAGAAAGATTGATCTGTAGATAACATAGAATAAAGAAATAATTAACAGTCAATGAGTTTTAAAGAAAATACAAGAAACATATGGTAAATTGATTAAAACCTTGTCATTGATGCCTCAATGTCTATTCCTGGTATAGAAACACATTCTGAGGAATTCACTGCATTAAAGCTGAAGTTTCCTGCAAAGAATCATGTAGAGGTTAAGAAACTTTTATGAGTGCCTAAACTATCGGTAAAAAAACTGTTCTTAATAACATTGGATGCATGTCATGTCATAAAAATATTAAACACACACTAAAAATAAAAACACACAATAATTAAAAAAATTCTCTAACAGTCTGCAAATCTTCATAGATGCTTAGTACAGTTTATAATGTATATTATTTTTTACAGTTATGAGAACCTTCAGTGAGCCTTCTTGACCTATAAATGAAAAGATTACATTCTATATGTTGTGGTCAAGTGTGTTGAAATGTCTGAGAAGAAAATGTCTTAAAGGTATATACAAAACAGCTGTAGAAAAAATCTACAGTATCATTTTTTTCTTTGCTTTCATCAAAAACTTATGGTATGGTTTATTGGGAAGTTTGTAAACTGTTGATGTTTGACTTAAACTAACACATCAACTAATAAAGTAAATGTATAATGTGTGTCTTACATACCTGTGAGATTAAATGACTGACCACTTTGTACAAAGCTGTCAGTCATTTCCCCAAACACAATACACATTATGGGGAGTGAAGCTCCATGAATAGCAGCACACAGAAGAGCAATCAGCATCAAAAATACCTCTGGACAGGTAGCATAGCGAAACTGTAATAACATAAGAAACTAGACACTGAAAGATAATCTATTGCTCAATAACATTTTAATAAACACAAGCTGTATATCCGCTACATAAAACTAAAAATCAAAAATTGGAATTTCCTTACCAGCTGGAACAGCCCAACTGATTTTAGTGGTTCCTTTGATTTATCAGAATTTTTGTTTTTCTTCCTTTAATAATAAAGTTAAAATAAATAGTTGAACAATACAAAGGTCAATCAAATAAACATTTGTAAATAAAAATCTACAATCTTTAACAGAATTTACTTTTTGTTCTTTAATTTTGATTTCTCTTTTGGGGGATTTTCTGGGTTTTCATTCTGTTGTTTCTCATCCTGTGTAAAAGCTAAGTTAATATGACCAATAGGAATCACCTCTGTAAAGAAAATTACAGTTAAATGGGACATGTATCTGCAGGAGCAACCTTTTTAAATAAATAACAAGTTGTAAGTGCTGAATAAAACCGGGAGTGGAACAGTGTACCTGGTTGGTCTGGGTGAGGTTCTGCATTTTGTTCCTCTCTCATGTTTATAGAAGGTATGTCTTCCTTTAGTAAATAGTTCGGAAACTATGTCCTGTTATTTTAATAAGAAAAAAGAATGCATTTACACAGTGGTTTTATACTTTATCTATCAAAGCCACTTTTTGACATTTATTGAACTTGATCAATGGATCTGTTTCAAGGTTGTTAAGATAGAAAATCTGTTCTACAATCTACAATCTGTTTGAATAATTTTCTTTTTAATTTCACGCAAAGATCATACTAAAAAAACCTAGACATGGTTAAAGAAATAAATATTTCAACCTTATTTTATATGAACAAAAATTAGCTTATACATTTTTTCATGCATAGTTATTTTAAAAACATAGTTAAACAAGAATATTTGGTATTTAGTGTATTTTGGAGGGTGAATGTAACTGCTTTGGTATGGACAGTTGCGTAATCAAATAAGTTAATTCTTAATTTTTATTGTAACAGGTCTATGTTTTGCTAAATTGGAGAACTTAAGATCTTAAAATTTCTTGTTTTAAAATATAACAAAATATACATTTCACAAATTTACTGATTCATCTGACAAAGATCTGTATGATAATTACAATGAGACTGGGCCTTCGGCTTAAATATCATCTAAGCACACATGCTCAGTTCCATTAATTCAGAAAATTCAGAAAATGCTGAAGATTTTTTTCCCATGCTTGCTTGGGTTTACTCCAGGTTCTCCTCCCACAGTAAACATGTACATTAGTTTGATTGGTAATTTTTAATCTATGCTCATAGGAGTAAGGACTGTTTGTCTGGCTCTGTGATAGTATGGCGACCGGTCCAGGGTGTCCCCCCTCCTGTCTTTTATCTTTCAAGTAGCTTGGATAGACTCCAGCAGACCCCCATGATGCCGAATTGGGTAATAAGCAAGTATAACAGATGAATGAATGAATGTATGAATATAATTAATTAGAAACTATGTAAATAACTGCTTAATATGTTAACCATAAAAAACTAATCAAATATGGAAAAATTGAGAGCTTTTCTATTAATAAGTCAGATTTGTAAATATATATTCAGACTTTTACATATTTACATATTTAAGATTTAGAAAAATGTATTCGGCTTTATAAATATTAATATATAACTATATAATACCTACTAGCAGTGGTAGCTATTTACTGTCATAAAAGAAAAAAGAATTAATAGACTTTCACTTACCTTGTGATATGACCATAAAAAAATAATAATCACCATGAACATAATGAACATTTCATGTGACTTCATGAAGTCACAAGAATATTTATATTCTGCAGTAGTCAACACCCTAATGACACACCTCACGACTGGGTCTAATGTCATGTGTCAAAAAATGCAGTAGAACCATTTTGGTGTCCCTCTTCTCCTGTTTTTTTTTTACTTGTGATCTTTGCCTTTGTATAAAATATTACAATTATCTACAGTTTCTATTTACATTAAGCAATTTAAAATCATTATGAAAAAATGTCAAAGGATTGTATACAGTCGATATTAACACAATGTTACTGTGGTGGAAAATATTTTTCACTTTTTCCAGCAATTGAGGGCCCAATAAAAAAATAATGAGGTTGGGCCTCTACCACATCTGTTCCACACCAAACAAACATTACATTACAAGTACTGTTACTACTAATAAAACCAATCTTTGGCAACCACCAAAGTGTGTAAGTGTTTTAAATTGCCATTAGTGCCCTACAGTACAGTCAACGATATTAACGTTACTGACTTTCTTTAAATTTACATTTTTCAACAATGAGATGTTGTATAAAGATTTTATTAGCTTATATAGAATATTTTCTTTAAGAAAAGTTAATTAATTTATCAGACAATCTGCACAAATTGTTATGTTATTAGAACCTGGGGATTTTGTGGATACAAATGGGTATTGTAATAACAATTACGGCACTGGTGTTGTCTAACTTAATATACTGTATGAACTCAGTTGACTTCTTATAAAACTGTGGCAGAGGTTGAAGGACGTGTTTTCTATCAAACAATGCACACTTCAGGGTAGGTCAGAATGCTGAGCTTTTCTTTAATCTTTCACTATCTATTGTCATATCACAAAAAAATGAGTACATTTTCAAAAGCACATTTCAGTGTTAGATCTGGTGTGTGCAAAGATGAGGTTTGAATTAAGACCTAAAAAAAAAATATTGAATAGCTTATAAAAGTTTGCCGCTCTGTACCAAGTTTCATTCATTCATTCATCTTCTATACTCACTTATTCCCGAGGTCCTGGTCATGGGGGTCTGCTGGAGCCTATCCCAGCGCACATAGGGCGAAGGACAGCGGGTACACCCTGGACAGGTCACCAGTCCATCACAGGGCCACACACACACACACACAACCACACGCACTCACATTCACTCCTATGGGCAATTTATAATTACTAATCAACCTAATTCACATGTGTTTGGACTGTGGGAGAAAACCAGAGTCCCCGGACCCACACAAGCGCAGGCAGAACATGCAAACTCCGCACAGAAAGACCCCTTGGCCGGGAATCGAACCCAGGACCGTGCCGCCCTTATCTACAATATATAACCTGTTATCAGTAAAAAGGTTAGGTTACTGTTTGATTGTGGCATTCCCACACTGATGAATAGAAATTAATAAGGTATGTAACTTTCTCACTTCTGCGGTGGACTGTCAAAACTAAATGTACCCAGGAATTAGGAGGTCTTATTTCTCATTATTTTCACATGGTGTTCCCTCATTTTACACTTGAGTTGAAAAGGTTAAAATATTTTCTTTTGCATGTCATACAATAGAGAAACTCTCTGCACCATCCAGCTCACATGAAGCGTTGGATGGTGTAACCCTTATCCAATTAAGATTTACCTGAGAAGAATGTGTCAAAAATAAACTCAGGTGAACCCTGTATGACATGTCTAAGCTACTAGCTAAATACAATCACAGTAAATTTGCTGTAAATAATATAGTGTTTGCAGTGTCACCATCTAGTATGTCAGGAGATAGCTGTCAAAAGCTGTTTGATCTCATTTATGCTAAGAAAATGTAGCACTCTCCAGATATATTCCTATTAAATAAATGTTAAACGGATTAAAATTAATATTTACAAACAAATAGAGATATTATTGAGGAGGTGGTTTTGCAATTGTAATATTAATTTGCAGAATTCCCACTCAGGTTTCCTACAGTCTTGGATTTCGATTACATGTTTTTATAGTCGTGTTTTGATCACACTTCTGCCGACTGTAACCTACATTTTTGTGTTAATCCTGTATTTCCAGTTTGCTAATTGCCTAACCTGCAGACCTTACTATGCATGTGAGTTTGCACTAAAAATTTAAATTGTTTTAAGTGCTTTATTTTAACTAATATATATATAAACAAGACAAAGGAATGAGCCGTGTGTTAATGTTTCCATTTTATGAGATTTATTTATTCATTTATCTTTTATACCCACTTATTCCCTAACATGGAGTCAGTGGATCTGCTAGAGCCTATCCTGGTGCACGTGTTGAGAGGCATGCGTACACCCTGGACAGATCACCAGTCTATCGCAGGTCCGCACATAGACAAACAACCACACACACACTTATGGGTAATTTAGACTCACTGATCAATTTAATGTACCTGTTTTTGGACTGTGGAAACAGGAGTACCCAGCGTAAACCCATGCAAGCGCAGGGAGAACTAAAACTCTGCACAGAAAGACCATTTGCCCAGGAATTAAACCTAGGATCTTCTTGCTGTGAGGCCATTGTGCTAACCACTATGCCACCGTGCCGCCGCATTTTAGGAGATGATATACAGAATTAATTAAACGCATGTCCCCCTAATTAGACTTTTTTTCTTAAAAACATGAAACGTCATTTGATTGAATAGTGGACCATTGTGTTTATGGTGCTCAGTAGTGCCCATTTAACGTGCTTAATAGTTTAAACATCTTAAAACCCTAGACTGCTTTAAATCTTTGCCTGGGAAAGAGCTTGCTGTCACAATGTAATCTCACCACAACCTCACCTTTGTAGCAGAGTTTGTCTGTTTCGATACTCATTCATTTATCTTCTACACCCACTTCACATTTACAGCATTTGTTAGATGCACTTGTCCAATGCAATGAACAAAAGTGCTTTAAGTCACATCATTGAACAGCTCAATACTGGTACAATCGATCGCAAAACAAAGTGTAAGAACCACGACGAAACTGTTAAACGACTAGTATGGATATTTTCTTTTTAAATTATTTTATTATTTATATTTCAAGTGCTAGGTGTTTAAGAAAGAGATGCATCTTCAAGCATCTCTTAAAGACAACAAATGACTCCACTGTTCTGATGATGGGTTCATTCCAGCATCTTGGTGCCATCGCTATGCAAGGAGTGATAAGTGCCTTGAGGGAGGATGTTGTTGTTCTGTTTTTGGCTTTGTAGGCAAGCATCAGTGTTTTGAATCTGATTTCTGCAGCTACTGGGAGCCACCTACTGAGGTTTGCTGAAGTCTATCCCATCGCACATAGTGCAAAAGGTAGAGGTAGACTCTGGACAGGTCACCAGTCGCAGGGCCACACATAGGCAAACACTTACTCCTATGGGAAATTTAGAGTCATCAATCAATCTAACGTACATGTTTTTGGACTGGGGGAGGAAACCGAAGTACCCGGTGTAAACTCACGCAAGCACAGAAAAAAATACAAACTTTACATAGAAAGACACCGGGAATCAAATCCGGGACCTTCTTGCTGTAAAGCAACTGTGTTAACCACTATGCCACGGCACTCAGTGGCATACGAAGTTTCCTGTTTCAATTAATGACTGTGTTTAAACCATCTTATGAAATTGATAATCACCCAACCCTGATCTTACTTATTTTTTAATTGACAAAAACATTTTTTTAAAGCACACCTGCCTGTATAACATTGTATAACAATGCATTATTCAGAAACCATTGTTGTTTAATGGGATACAAGAGGTGCCACTAGCAATTTTGGGCCATATGATAATATTAATACTACTAACAGATCTTTTAATAACTATTAACATCAATGGCATTTAAAATAATTTGAAAGACAATTAGGGCAGCACGGTGGTGCAGTGATTAGCACGATCGCCTCTCAACAAGAAGGTCCTGGGTTCAAATCCCGGGCACGTGGTCTTTCTGTGCGGAGTTTGCATGTTCTCCCCGCGCTTGCCTGGGTTTTCTCCGGGTACTCCGGAGGCATAAAATGGGGAAAATGTCTGATGGTAGGTTTACATTACACTGTGAACTGTATTAAGGTAAATAGAAATCAATGATGATTTACTTCAAAACTTAATACAGTGTGCATTTTAATCATTATTTCGAGAATATTTAGAATACTTATTTTTTTAAGTATTTATATTTTGAACAAACTGTACTGTCATATATTTAAAATTAGCATTGGTGTAAGTTAAAAATTAACTACAAACCATTTTTTTGCTAACAACAAGACAACAAGACAAGAATTCTGTCTGTGTTCAATCAGACTTATCTCCTCATGGCATCTTAAAAGAAGATTCCCAGATGTTTGGACTCTGCAAAGCACTAGAGTGCTATTCATACCAGTCATAAGTGTGCTTTAGTGTTTGTGCTATGCCAAAATTCTGGTTTTGGTTTTTCTAGTTTGCCTGCTTTGTTTGTGTTTTTGCATTATTCGTTTATGATGATTGATTTTGCTGGCAAATTTGTATGGCTTTGCATCCTGTCTCTCCCTGACAGTTTTTTTTAAGAATTTCCAAAACAACCCCTCTATTGGATCTAAAACCAATTTATCTGAACAATTTCAAATTGTCTTTTACATATCCACAATATAACCACAGTAACCAACAACATTATTAATTCATAATGAATTAAAATAAATAATAACTGGGTTGTAGCAGGTTGTACAAGGTTATTGTAAAAATTTTACTCATCTACGCATTACAGAAGAGGTAAAATATTTAAAAGTGTTTAAAATAACTTTGATACCCTCCTTGTGCAGAAGATTTCTATGTACAGTAACTATTAGTCTCTGACGCAACTTGTTGCTTCCGCATTAATGTGTATCAACCCAACCCTCCTGGTTAGTGCACAGTATCTGGACAAAATGTCAGAAACATTAGTAAAAAAAATGTGACAAGTATATATACATATATTGATTATAAGTGATTGATCAGTGATTATTTCAGTGATAGGTGATTAAAAGTATTAGTTTGTGTGGTTGTTAGATTGTGTGTGGCCGTGCAATGGACTGGCAACCTGTGCAAATTGTACCACTGCCTTACCTTATTATACAATAGACATCCAGAACAGAATAGATTCCAGCAGGTCCACTTGACTTCTTGCTGTGTAGCGACAGTGCTAAACACTACGCCACCCTGCCACCCAATACAAGATTGAGAAATATGCAGTGGTGGTTAGCACATTCACCTTACAGCAAGAAGGTCACAGGTTCCATTCCCAGGTCTTATTGTGTGGAGTTTGCATATTCTCCCTAAGCCTCTGTGGGTTTCCCCCCAGAACTCCGGTTTCTACACGCAGTCCAAAAATTAGGTTATTTGGTGACTTTAAATTGCATATAGAAGTGAGGATTAGTGTGTGTGGTTTTGTCTACGTGTGGCCCTGCAACTAGCAACCTGTTCAGGTTGTACCACTTCCTCTCGCCCTATGTGCGCAGAGATAGACCCCAGCAGACCCCTGTGACCCAGAGCTAGGGAATAAGCGGGTATAGAAGATGAATGAATGAATGAATGAATACATTTCCATTCTCATTTCTGTTCCTTTTAATTGCATGAAACACAACTCATAGTGGGAGGCGCGGTGGTGCAGTGGTTAGCACGGTTGCCGCACAACAAGAAGGTCCTGAGTTCGAATTCTGGGCACTGGGTCCTTCTGTGCAGAGTTTGCATGTTCTCCCCACGCTTGCGTGGGTTTCCTCCGGGTAC
>JAOTQW010000036.1:13881144-13899161 GCA_026260075.1 Sisor rabdophorus | reverse complement strand
TGATTTGCCCTATTTCCTTTAATAGGTCATTTGATTTCACCAAGATGACACTATTTGCCTAGTGTCTTTTCTGAAATGGCTAATAGAAACAGTTAAATTGTACTTAATAAACATTTAACATAACATCACATGACAGAAATTAAAATAATCCTAATTAGCACTTTAAGTAAAGCTGTTCTAACTATGACTAGTTTGGTCCATTAGATCACTTTTTGTTTCAGAATCAGACACAGCTAATGAGCTTACCAGTTGGATAGCCAGAGCCACCCTCTGTGGCCTAAGGGTAATTAGCCTAATGATGCTCCCAGCTTCTTCCTAGTGGGGTCACCCCCCAAACCGGTCACTAATCTTCATGCACCCATTAACCTGAAGCCCACCGGAGCCCTAAGACAGACCACCTCTTACTACCATGAGGCCAAGATAAATGACGTGCTGTTCTTGAGCATTACAATGATTCTCCTTTTCCCCTCTCTGCATATTAGGAAGCTTAATCTCCATTCATAGACTAAAGCCAAGCAGAACAGACAGATTTTTTTAGTATAATATGTTAAATGTAAAGTATGTTATTGGTTAATTTAATATTATGCAAGCTTTTACTAGTTTACAACATAAGTACAATAGACCATAATAATATATTTTAGTATGCTAATAAATTTTCTGTGTCTTGGAAATGTAATTATTTCTGTCATCACTTAAGTTAGGCAATATTTTTTGTCTAGTCTTGCTTTTATCGATGATTAATGACATGTACAAAAAAGGTTATTGATGGCTTGTGATGGAAAACCAGACATTTCCACATATACTTTTGCCCATTAATTATAACATAGCTAATATGCATGAACTGGATTGACAGTTGCAGGTAGGTCACACAGCAAGTGAGTGGAGGATCAATTACTTGTGTCAGATTGAGTCACTAAGTGTGTTAAAACGGAATGTTTATTGGATTGTCAGTAACTTGGTTTGAGGCATTGCCCCAGGTTATAGTCATCAATTGCCATTGTGTCTTTTATACAGGATCTCTGAGCAGAAACTCCGGAATGATATGGCTCAGCACTATTTATTAGCAATACACAGAATTTATTATACTGTTAATATTAGACTTTTCATTATTAGTTAGCTGTTTAAAAATTTTGGGGGGTTTCTAAATTTCAAACTGTTTAAAAAAGAACTTATAGCTTTATAAAAACACAGTTTTTTTTTTCCTAACATATTTTAAAATGTCTTATTTCTTATTTATATAGTGGTTGTTCTTTATATCTGTTACAATGAAACATTGATAAATAAAAGTGTATAGCACAATTAGATTATAAAACAACTACACAAAATTTTATGCAATTTTTAAATTTGATGAATTAAAGAAATGCTGTGCACCTCTTACTCCACAATTCATTTTATCTAAACAATTTACAGAAAATTTGTACATTCTTTAAATTCATTTACAGTTAATGAAAAACTATATCATAATCCTACTATTAATAGAGACTAACTTTTTAAAAATAGATGATTAGAATCTACCAAATGTTACCAAATGTGTATTGCTTCCTACTTTAGGAGAGAAGATATCGATCATTGTTGACATCCCCACCAGTCATGTTGTGTTTCATACTGGCACAGCACAGAAAAGAGCAGGAAAAGGCATTCAAACTGTTTTTAAACATGAAAGCATAGCAAAAAAACATCTGCTTCACAGGTTACACTTTCAGAACCGATAAATTAAAAATGCCACTGCTATAAAATATACTTTAGTGTCCAAACACTAATGAAAGCATTGCATGCGAAGCAGTTTACTGCAAGACCATAGTGCACCAGAGTGATAGGCATCATAGGTTTTAAGTCCTGCACCTGTATTTTTTTTTTTGGTGGTGGTGGGGGGGGGCTCTACTGTTGAAGCATTAATCTTAAATGCAAAAAAAAAGTATAATGCACACTCTGGTAAAAAAAATTATAAAAGAAAAATTAATTTCATTTATAACTTTATACAGCTAAGCAGTGGTAGCTGTTTTAGAGAAAATTACACATACAACCTTCTGATGAGCATTCCTAGATCATTTTAATCACTTAAATTTAACCCGTATCATTATAAAACTTGTAGCATTACAAGCTGCAAACACCGTAGTTTCTTTTTATGTTCTGTTTCTTTTTCTAGCACAAACAACAATATGAGGCAGTCTCACTGTCTTATTATAGGAGTGTTAACCCTATCAACTTCAATCTTATCTAAGCTACTCTTCATCAATACTCCGTTGCCTAACTCAGCACTATATCCTGGGGTGTCCATTGCACTGTATCAGCAATTCTCAATTATAAGGCCCTAATAGCACTCATAATGCTCTAGTGTTCTTTGTCTAACTGATCTCTGTTGAACACTTGTATCTGTAGACAATCTTGTATCTTTTTCTGTGCAAACCTATCAGATGATGCTTTTTCTTACTTATCTCTATGCAACACCACTGAGTCCCTGGAGCTCCGGCTCATGGTGTGGTGAACCTGGCTGCTGACCTGGGTACTAAATCAAGTTCAAAGCGTTTTGCGTGCTTGCAAGTATTGTGTTTCATGTATTCTGTTGGGATGTGAACAACCTGCCTGGAGTTTGATTCACCTCTGGGCTCCCCTCTTGACTCCTCCTCACAGCTTGAGCTCGGCTTGCACAACACGACCTTAGGGCAGGACATACTGCAATTTTGCTCCTAACCTAATAACATTAATCTGGTCACAGTGCAAGTTTCTGTTCCATAAGTATGTTTCCAACAACAAAAAAGTTAGCTCATAGACTCACATGTTTAAAAGTTTAAAATTGTCCATTAGCTTATTTAAATATTGTCTACTACTCAACTATTTTATATTCCAACCGCACATACCACATGACTGATAAGATAAAAGCATGCAGAATGAAGAACAGAGGCAAGGCAGAACATAATGCTGTTTTAGAGTTCAATTGCCTGATACTTTGATTATGTTGATAAAGCAGTCTGATAAAAAGCAACAGTGTAGTCTGTGCCACAGCATCTCTAGGGCCCCAAATGCTATGGAGGTATGGAAGAATAATTACTGCCTCTTAACTCATGCTACACCACATTAAATGTAGATGAGCTGCAGCTCGGTGCTAACTACATTCACTTCCTCTGCCATCTCAAGAAGAATTTTAAAAAGAGAAGAAGATTTAAGTAGATTTAACTTCCTTATCACATAAACAAAATATGCTCTTTGTGAACTGGATAAGTGTAGAGTCAGTATTGTTAGGCTTTCCTTATAAATTATGATGTCAAAATTTTTATAATAGACTTTGGAATAATTATAGTGAAAACATAACATGTTGTGTACAGCATATATATTATAAATACCATAAGTTTAACAGCTTTATGATTCTCACAAACATTTTTTTGGTCTTTCTATTTTATTTTAGCATTTTACAAGAACTTGGCTATGCAGATATAACAATACAGAAAAAGCCTGTCAAAAAACTGTCCGAAAAAAAGCTTTGTAAATAAATCTCGGATGAAATTAATAAAAATTTTATTAAAGATTTCTCTTTCATCTGTGTATTTCAAGACAATAAAAAAACACTTTGTTAGCGGGGGATAAATTTTTCTTAAATTATTCTTTTCTTTCTTTTCTGTATATCCAAAAGAAAAAAACATCATCAACAGTCCCCAGGTAAAACCCTTGTTCTTTTCCTGCAATGACCTTTGATCACCAGCCTAAAATATGTAAAGGCTTCAGCACATAAAATAGTTACGTTCCTTCATACTTAAGTCAGCAGTAAAGCTTACTAATTAGAGCTGCCATAGTTACTGCATCAAACAGCGGCGGCAGGGCTGAAAACATTGCTACGACATCAAACAACCTCAGATCAACAGACTCCACAACAGGCCAAACTAGACCTGGTTTGAATTAAGCCACTTCCACACTCGACTCACAAATGCATACTCCAGAGGGAAATGGGGGATGTGGGGGAGACAAAGTGAGAAAGGGCCCAAGCTGAACTTTGCTGGATTTCATTAAACTCAATTATCTTATCTGTTTTGTTTCAAAGGCTGACCCAAGGGGCGACTATAGTCGGGCGGACGCACTGGTACCCTGAGATTGTGTTCACTAAGAGTCTGCGTCCTGCTAACTGGGTCATTACAACACTCAGACTCCCTGCCTGAGGTGCTCAAATATTTGTGTGCTTTCGTAAAAAAATTTACCTCCCACAAGCCAATAAGGCTTTGGTAAATGTGAGTTTCTATTTTTTTTTGGAAAATATATACAATTTATCCATCTTGATCAATTCCATCTGGCATTTCAGCTGCACTTGTGACTATTTTTAAACACTGCAATCTTTCCAAGATTTATTTAGACTCAGTCTCAGAGTAAGATACAATCAGTTCGCCTCTTATCCACTTCCTATACAGCTTCAGTTACCTAAATACACATAGACAATCTACTGTAACACAACCTAAACACTAAATACAATGTCTCATATTTCTAAGAAAATGCATGCAAGGTGAATTTTGGCAAGCATTTCTAGGTTCTGTTCCTAGAATCTGTCTGGGGCTTTATCCATAACTTTACAGTGACACAGCAAATGCTTTGGCAAATTGATACATGGTATTTAATGTCAGTCCACACAGTAATTGCATGACCGCTCACAAACACACAGGTTTTTTATTGTTTTTGCATGTGGGAATCTTTTTTAAAATAATGACACTGATGTGTCTATAAACAAAAAATTATTTAGTATTTGTAATAGTAACAGACAATCTTATGATTTTAACTGGCCTCTAAGTATATATTTCAGGAAATTAGCTTTTATAAGTCAGAAAAAAATTGGTGTGGATAGCAATGGGAGTGCAGTGCATTTACAATGCAAGTCGACGTAATGAAATGGACTTGTGTTGCAAGCTGAGCTCTTCACTGTAAAGTAGCAGGCCAGCTGTCCAAGCAGTATAGGCGCTCTGTGCATGCTCTCACACTGTGGCTCAAAGAAACACCAACCTAGAAATTACACAGCGTGGTCATGCTCTCTAGCGAACATCATCAAACAAAATGTTAAGCAGAGGCCTCTTCATGAGCACTGACAGGGCATCCAGTCTTTCTTGATATCGACACCTACCGCTTGCATGGTCCCACAGGCCAATTTCCACAATCAAACATGTAGCAAGGTAGGGCAAATCATGAAGGAGTTCACTGCTTTGAGATGGAGGGAGCAGGAAAGGCTGGAGGATTTGGAGCTGAAATGGAGAAGCTTCCTCAATCAAGGGGTTCCTTTCCCCATTGAATTGGGTTGAAATGAAAGGCAAGGTCACCACAGTTGGCCTGCTGTATCGTTGCCCTAACAAATTTTCCAATGGTCAATAAAAATAGATGTCACAGACAATAATATGGGGTCTTGCCTTTAAAATTCCTACTCCTCACATCAGTTGGTCTGTTCACCCTTTTTTGTCAAAAAAACCCAAAGAGAACTTATCTTAAAAGTGTTTACCATCTTTGGTGGGTGACCTTATGTAAGCAATGGCTGACTGAGCCCAGGCCTCAATGGTAAAGACTACTGGACAACAGGCAATTATAGTGCATGGGTTATTGACAGGGCCAAGCTATGCTTTAAGGGTCTTCTTGCCACTAATATGACTCATCATATTTAATCTTTAATTATCCACACACATGGACACACTCATAACACAACCATTATCAATTTTATTTGTTGTAGCCCCTTAAATCATGCCAATGTTTTAATCTGTTTATGTGTCCTGTATCCAATTTCTGTTGTGTCCCATTGAGTTTTGTCATTTAATTAATATCTAGAAGCTGTCGCTTTAGTCACTTATGAAATGACCTCATATAAGTAATCAAGGAGAGATCCCAGTTCTCACCAGAAGTTGGTAACCTTTTTTATCTGTTACAATGAGTTCAGCAGCCCCTACAAATAAATCATGTTGAGAAAGTTTAATTGTTTAAACATTACAGTGTCTAATCAGTCTATTTTAACCAAAACGATAAATGAATGTCCTATCTGTTAACATCTACCCGTCTTGCTCTATGCATGATATTGACTGGATTACCATGAAATGGAAGTGTAGTCTCACAGTTTTATACGCAATTTAAAGAAACTGACCTTTTGGGGTTTTTTAAAATCCAAATGTGACCTCCTGCCAATTCTTAACACTTGACATCTGGATGCATCGGTGTTGCTCACTTCATTATCTGATATTCTGCCAAATGATTTTGAATTACTGCACAGCTTATAAGCACATTGTTTGGCCCGTTTAAACTATATCAGCAGTATAGCCAAAATCTTTTATCACTTGCCAAAAATAATGAGGGTAAATAATTACATCCAGATGTGGTCCATTTTAGCTGATAGCACCGTTCATTTCCTGCCTTTGCTGATGAAGCAGTACCTTATATGAAACTGCCACTAACACACACACACTCTCACACACACATGAAAGCAAATTTGTTTTTGTTTTTTATAAAGACAAATCTGGGAGTGTATGTTGTGTATTAGCAATTACAAATACGTCTATCAATAAAATTGAAGCCTGATTTAGAACAGTTGGTAGGCAAGTGATGGATAAAAATCGCTTAGTGTATTATGATGATCTGCAAAACCATATCAGCGCTTTTAGGTTTTACAACTACATGGATTTTAATTTGGAAGTGCACAGGGAATTGAGTCATTGATCCAGACAGAGTGGAATATAAATCAAATTATTTTACGTCTAATACTGAATTCTAAAGGTTTACAATAATGTGCTTATTGTTAAACTGTTAATAAGGTACTTGCTTGTTTGGCCTGTTATTTTTATTTTCATTTTATATTAGGTCTACTGGAGCCTATTCCAGAGCACACAAGGCCACACATAGACTAACTAGACTAAAAAAAATCACTCACACTTACTCCTATGGGAGTCACCAATAAATCTAATGTACATGTTTCTGGACTGTGGGAGGAAACCGGAATACCCGGAGTAAACCCACACAAGCTCTGGGAGATTGCCCATAATCTAACCTGGGACCTTCTTTCTGTAAGGCGACCACCGCACCACAGCACCGCCCTGTTATAATTCATAGTATAAATAAATAAATGAATTTCAAATTTTAAAAATACAAAAAAAAATAATAAAACCCAATTTTCCAGAAGTTTTAAATTGTTCTTCACTTTGATTAGGAAAATAAATGATACAGTTTGTCCACAAATGTTGTTTATACGGATTTATAGAATGAAAATCCTTGATTTGTGAGGCTATGGTGCTTGATTCATTAGTCCAAGAGTCACCGTGTTTTATGACTAGTCCCATGGAACATAACATTTAAAATCCATAACCAATGTTTGAAAACGGGTGGTCCAAATTCTCTCTTCCCGGCACCCATTTTATTTCTGTCTTTTTTCAATTTGCATTATTATTGTTTTTAGTTTTGCAGTAATTTTTTTCTTTTACAACTTTTTTTGCTCCTTTATGCATCTGAACTACTTTAATCTTACATTCTCCTAATGGCATAACTGTGAAGGTTTAGGAGCATACTTTATGCCAATGTATTCTAGTCCAGACCTGAGCAAGGACAACTTGACTAATAAGGTTAGGAAAAGAGCGATAAATTTAAAAAATAGCTTCAGTGTACAATAACATCTACATAGCATCAATAACAAGTCTCCATCCCGGATAGGCTGAACCTACTCTCTGGACGTGGCCCTGCGTAAATGTTATATTCCTTGTTATTTTTTTCCTCCATTAGATTTTCTTAAGCAAATTCACTCCAATAGAAACACACTTGTGCAATGCTTCAGTGGTCCCCAAGTTTGGATTTCTCCTTATAAACAGCGTTACATGCATGTCTTGGGACGGACTGACACAGACAGCAGCCAGATTGGCGCGTACAGTGGCAGAATCGAAAGGATTCAACAACCGTGGTTTGGACTTGGCGCGAGCTGTAAAACAAACAAAATCTAAAGAGGATTATTAGTGTGATAATAGTATCTTAGGAACATTCTTCAATATATTGATGTGATGTACTATATGCTTGGATGATGTATGTGCCCTTTAACGTGGTTTACCACTTTCTATTTTTAATTCCTTTTTTATTAAATGTAGTTATTTTGTGAATAATATACTATACATCATGACTGTTCCAAGGCTGTAAATCATTTTTTTACTTATGAATTAGAAAAAAGGCTTTTTTTTCAGCAGTTTTTATTACAAAAGCCCTTCTTTTTTTATAGCGTCATATCTCTTTTTTTAAAAGCATTTTGGTCAAATGTTCTGGAATATATGATATTTGAAAAGATATAATTTCTCATACTGCTTAACAATGCAAGACTTTTTTAAATTTATTAAGCACAGCCAGTTATAGAGTTTCTAGATTCCTCTTCATCATGTGCCAAAACATGAATGGAGACTGTCACTTTCACCCGAAGAAAAGGGGATATCTGTCAAAATATGACTGTCTTGCTTGGATGATTTCAAACCTTAGAAAATTATGGATTATAGAGCAAGCTTAAAATGAAATGCTTGAAAATATTGAATTGAATAAATTTTTATCCTGTGATCTTGTGGATAAAAAAAATAGAGGATTCTAATATCCAACAGACCCTCCGCTATTATCTTGGCAAGCCAAAGGTCTATTTCCTGTCATTTTAGCCTCTAGCTTAAACGTCTAACACATTTTGAAACAAGCATTTCCTCACAATCCCTCTGAACCCATTCATTCCTATAGCCCTGCACTACATCACCTCCCCCCCTCCCCATGTACCATCCCAG
Source organism: Sisor rabdophorus (assembly GCA_026260075.1). Classification (NCBI taxonomy): domain Eukaryota; kingdom Metazoa; phylum Chordata; class Actinopteri; order Siluriformes; family Sisoridae; genus Sisor; species Sisor rabdophorus. Next base: position 13,890,423 of record JAOTQW010000036.1, on the reverse strand, counting down.
CACTTAGGCATCCCAGAAGTGCCCAGGCAATATGTTATCAATTTAGGAAAAAAAACTGCACAGTTCCTTCCAAGATGTAAATGTTAACTAAACGTGCCTAGAGCTGTTTGATGATGATGGCAACATTCTACAAAATATAATCTGTGTCTTCTCTCAGGGTTTAAGGCCTAGCTGGAAAATAAATTCAATATTCTCAGGTTTCTCCTTTGTTCTACAGGTAATCTATGTAAAAAACATTTTTAACTTAGAGACCCTTGTTTTTAAAAAGCATCGAAAGAAAAAACTGCTAGTATGAGAGTCTGTAAAAATTGATAAACAAATTTGTGATACTTTTAGGCTTTGTTAATCTTTTATAATATTTTATAAAGTGAATTATTTTTTCCAAGCTGTGGGGTTTAACGCCTTTTTAAACTGTTCTTAGTAGAGGCTGTTTGATAATGAATACAATAATAAACAAATGATTTAATGAATAAATGAACAGATGAACCAATGACTTAATTAAAAGATTAAACAATTAATAAAAAATTACAATGAAGAACAAACAAATTACTAAATGAATGAACTTATTAATTACTTGATTCACAAATGAACATTAGCCTTAGTTATTTTGTGGGGTTTTTTACTTTACTTTTTAACATGATTTAAATCATCACACAATTTTCTTGTAAAGCTTGCAACAATAAATTTAAAAAATGTGTGAAATTGTCATAATTTATATGGATAAATGCGCATTCCGATTAGAAGAATGTGAGCTGTGCATTCCTGTGATTTCTTGTTGCTCAAATGCTCTCTAGTACACAGACAGCAGCTATATATCTAACCACCTGTTAATTTTTCAAGTTTACTAGCACTTGGAATTAGTCATAGCAGATTAGCCACAGGCCAACTGAGACTCAGGCCAATAAAGCTACTGTTGAAGCTGGTATAGTTCTATTTCATACAGTCAACTGTTCTGATCCCAGGAGGAAGAACTAAAAAAGCTACTTTTTTACTCCCCACCCATATCATACCATTGCATTTTAGGTAGGAAAGCCACAGGAAAAAGAGCATACAGGAAAAAGAGATGGGCCAGTGGATCAGCCACTGAGACAGAGACATTAGAAAATTATAGGTCAAACTGGGTGGGTCAGGGATGAAACATGCACAAAGGCCAACAAAACATTTATCAACAATTGCGTAATGATACAATGGAATAGTTTAATCACTCTGTTTCCAGGAAAACACTTTTTATACTTTTATATTAAACTTTTTTTCTTCTGTATATTATCTACTGGAGTTTATAGAGAAAAGTAAACTGACCTACTTGCTGTTTGTTTTACTTACACTGTCAGACTCCAGAGAAACAATAAATCAATGAGGTAGCTAAAACAAAAAAACTGAAAGAAAGCATGTTAAAAACAGAGTACAAGTACAGCATATTAGTGATTAGGGAGATTTGTTTGGTTTCATAGAATTTTAGTTCCTAGATGGAATAAGAAAGGGACAGAAAGCATTTACCTTTTTTGATTTTTTTTAAACACTGTTCTTAAATACTCTTTATTAAATAAGTCAAGATTCAATAATAGTTAAGTACAAATGTAGTAAAGACAAAGGGGAAAAACAACCGGGATTGATGTATCTTAAATAGGGCTGAACCACATAGATGCAAGAATTAAACTAACAGCATAAATCCATGAAGTAGACCTGTCATGCAAAAGGGGGTGACCTGGTGGCTAAAGCCAATGTTCCTCTGTTCTGACAGGCCGAGCTGCCCCTCTCAACCCCCACAGCCCCGGCTCAAAGCTCAAAAGTTACCCCTCCACTGCACCCATATTTTCTTGCCAGTTCCGCAGCATCAATTACAACCTGTGTGCTTTCTTTCTGGAGAGTGAAGACTACAGTTCCCAAAGGTCATTGTTGCGTTAATAGGTAGAGTAACAGTCCCTGGTAATAAGTGTTTGTTCTACTAAATTAGTAGTTTTGTACTATTTTATGTCAGTGTTTATTTGCTCTTAAAGTTCTAAATGTAGGGCAGTGCAGTGGCGTTCGATTCCCAGCAGGGGTCTTTCTGTACAGAGTTTGCATGTTCTCCCTGTGCTTGCGTGGGTTTATTCCAGGTTCCCACAGTCCAAAAACATGTATGTTAGGTTGATAAGCGATTCTAAATTGCACATAGGAGTAAGTGTGTGTGGTTGTTCGTCAATGTGTGGCACTGTGATGGTGGCCAGGGTGTGCCCCTACCTCTCGCCCTATGTGCACTGGGATAGGCTCCAGCAGACCCCGTGACCCTAGGTTAGGAAATACGTGGGTATAGAAGATGACTAAATTAACGAGATCTAAATGGGCTAATGACATGCACAAAATATCCACATGTTAACAAATTATTGTATTGATTATAAATGTTTTGCACACATTTTAAATGGCAATCAATGACATTTATAACATTTCCTAAAGCCATTTTCATATAAGGCCTATAAATAGTAATGTAATGTTTTGCTATAAAATGGAATATGTACATAACAAAATATAAAACTTTATGAAGTTTTTGTTATTATTAGCAATATGTAATAGTGATGTTCTATCAAAATATCTACAATAAAAATTCATTCATCATTCATTCATCTTCTATACCCGTTTATTCCCAAATCTGGGGTCACGGGGGGCCTGGAGCCTGTCCCAGCGCACATTAGGCGAGAGGCAGGACACCCTGTACAGGTCACCAGTCCATCGCAGGGCCTATCTACAATAAATATGAAATGATAAATATGAAATTATTTACCAAATAAACAAAGACAGCTGTCTTTACTTTTAATAAAGAATAACAACCACCTGTTAACTTTCTGCCTCTTATTGGTTTAGGCCACTGCCTCTCAAAATATCTGTCTATGGAACTGCTGCCATGTGTTAACTGTGCAGGTTGGTGGTGCTGACATAATTCTGTGGAGGCTGTTGTAGCTCAGCAGTTAAGGTGTTGGACTGATTACCAGTCCAAGTAAGTTACCACTGCTGGGCCTCTTAAGTAACACCCTTAACCCAATTGCTTAGTTGTAGAAATGAAATAAGTGTAAGTCATTCTGTATAAGGATGTGTGTACATTTTCTTGGTCTATATGACTCCGGTGGTTCATTAAATGCTGTAGTCTATTTTAGTAGTGTTGCTTAACAAATTAGCATTTAATTATTAGCATTCATTCTAAAAGCTGCATTACAAAGGGTTTGTAAATAACAATGAGTCTAGAATTTGTCAGTGGCAATTACATAATGCAATCAAGTTAACATAGGGCAGAATTAAAGAACAATCTTGTGAAATTTTTGATAGAGAGAATTGGGGAGTCTCTACTTGGTGTTTTACTTGGTATTAATTTGATTTTGGATGAATCAATACTAGGGATGTGTGGTGATGTAGTGGTTAGTACGATCACAGCCTGAAATTCAGAGGTTCGATTCCCAGGCAAGGGGTCTGTCTGTGCGGAGGTTGCATGTTCTCTCTGTGCTTGTGCGGGTTTCCTCTGTGTACTCCGGCTTCCACCCACAGTCCAAAAACATGTACAATAGGTTGATTGGTGATTCTAAATTGCCCATAGGAGTAAGAGTGTGTGGTTGTTAGTTCATGTGTGGCCCTGCGATGGACTACCTCAACGGTGCTCTGGGATAGGCTTCAGCAGACCACTGTAATCCTGAGTAAGAAAATAGGAGAGAATTACACTTATGCATCTTAAGTGTTTCTTAAATGTCTAAATTTCGGTGCTGTTGATTTAAATCAATTGATTTAGTTTAATGTTTAATGCAAAGCATTAATGCATATAAACTCTGCCTGTAGTTCTGTGCTGCTGATTATGATAAATGATGTACATTTAATATAAAATTTACACTGCTTAGAAAAATAAAGAGAACACTTAAACAACACTTCAAGTCATTCACACTTATGTGAAATCAAACTGCCCACTTAAGAAGCAACACTGACCGACAATCAATTCCACATGCTGTTGTGCAAATGGAATAGACAACAGGTGGAAATTATAGGCAGTTAGCAACACCCCCCCCCCATAAAGGTGGTGACCACAGACCACTTCTCAGTTCCTATGCTGAGGAATTGGTCACTTTTCAATGCCGGGGGTGCTTTTACTCTAGTGGTAGCATGAGACAAAATATTCAACCCACGCAAGTGGCTCAGGTAGTGCAGCTCATCCAGGCTAGCACATCAATGCGAGCTGTGGCAAAAAAGTTTGCTGTGTCTGTCAGCAATGGTGAGAAAAAAACTCCATTATATATTATATAAGGGCCCGACTTCCACAGGTGGGAGTTGTGCTTACAGCCCAACACTGTGCAGGACGTTTGCCATTTGCCAGAGAACACGAAGAGAAGATCTCTCAGAAGACCATCCGCCACCTCATCAGGCGCATGCTCAGGCATTGTAGGGAGGTCATACAGGCACATAGAGGCCACACACACTACTGAGCCTTATTTTGACTTTGACTAATGTCAAAGGACATTAAATTTGCGTGTGACTTAAAATAATATAATTTAATTTAATAAATGTGACTTTCATTTTTGAGGCACCGCAGTGGTGTAGTGGTTAGAATGTTTGCCTTAAAGAAAGAAGATTGTGGGTTCAATTCCCAGGTCCTTTTGTGCGGAGTTGCATGTTCTGTGTACACTGACTTCTGCTCCCAGTCCAAAAACATGTACATTAGGTTGATTGGTGATTCTAAATCTAAATAGGAGTGAGTGCATGTGGCCCTGTAATGGACTAGCGACTTTCGCACTATGTAGGCTCCAGCAGATCCCCTGTGACCCAGAGTTAGGGAATAAACAGGTTAGAAGAAGAATGAATGATAATTTTTGTGTGTTTTTTTGTCAGCACATTGAACTATGTAAAGAACAATATTTGATAAGAATATTAAATACTAAATACCCTTTATTTTTTTGAGCAGTGTACAATAGGTTTAAGATGCAAATGGTCATTTTTATTGTCCTTCTTTTACATGCTTTGACATGACCTTGCAGATGCGGTATTTAAAAATCCAAGGGCACCCTGCAGTTACAGTATAATGTATCTAGTGACGTGATTTAAGCAGTGCACCAATGCATGACAATGAGCCTGCATTTCCTACTAGTTCTATGTGCCTACACACCTCTCTTTAGCTTGCCCAGATGTTTTCTACTGAGGCTGCTTAATGACGTATTCCAGTGAGGAAGATAGACTTTCTGTTCTATTCTTTGTGGTGTACAACCCTGAGGTATTTTCTTTAGGATCAGTGACAGTGAAAATGAGCAGATACTCTTGTTCAAATGCAGCTAAAACATAATTTTTTGCTTTTTGCTCATTTATCGTTTTCCAAGCATAAGCAGTTTTCAAGCTTTGTTTAAGTCTATTTAACATTTTAAAATTTTTAAGGCTTGCATTTCTCTTGGGAGTTTTCACATTTTGGAGGAGTAACGACTATGACATCAGCCCAGCTGCTTTCCTGTCACTCAGACTGAAATGGTGTGCATCGGAAAACTTTTGGTATTAATTTTCTTTTATCATTTCAGCAGTAACAACAACCGAATGTGATTCCCTTAAACACAGTTATAGTCATTGTGGACTGACTGTCTCATCAGAATATAGCCCCACGCTTTTCCACATATCAAACACATTGCCGGTGACATAGAGAGGACAGAGTTGGACGCAGGATAAAGCTCATGGCTCCAGCGTGGTGCAGAAATCACAGGCTTACAAGCCCTCAGGGTGCAGTTTTAGCCTGGCAGTGCGTTCAGGCAACACTTTAAAAACAAGCTTCATCCCAACTGTTTGAGATTTTCATAGCCAAGGAGATACTTTATGAGAACTGGAGCACACACACACTCAGGCTGGGGAGGCAGGCAAATAAAAGATGCCTGGCTTTAGAAATTAAAAGATTGTAATTCTAAAGTGGCTTGCTTTTCTGTCACTTTTTTCTCCATCATTTTGTCACTCATGTGATTTGTCACAGGCTGTTTGTCCTTCTCCTGCCCTCTCTCATTCCTTTCTGTTTCTGTCAACCCTTCTAAATGTGCTCTATTCAAACACTTACACTTTCTACATGTTTAAGGAACTGTAGCATGGTCAACTCCTCCCATAGGAGTCTTCATCTCAAGTCTGCTGCTCTTCCTCAGTATCACCTATCAGGTCAGGCCATCTGATTGTGACACAGAACAGGTCTTCTTGGCCTTTGAAAATGGCAGGGCGGCTTTCTACATCACTCCCTTTTCCCATTAAACTTGAAAAGAGAGATCAATCCTACTAAAACCGAGATTACAGGTTTGATGCCACTGACCAGCTCTACATGCATATCCAGTGTGAGTCTAATGTAGGCTTACAAGCCTTCAAGCTGCTTGAAGGAAAACCGGACTTCTTCTGGCATTTATAGTTCCAAGCAAGTTCTACTGGCAAATTCTCACAAACGTCTTAAGTACACAGCATAAAAAGTCCCGAAACCACAAACAGCCCTACATAATCGGTAGTGATAGCCCAGCGAAAGCCAACACGTCATCAGCAAGCATTATACCACAGCTAAGATGTTATAAGTTTGCAGGAAATCTGATGACAGTAGCTGCATTGATGTTATGCCTGTAAGCTGTCATCTTAGTAAAGCAGGGTTTATAGCCAGTCAATCAACCCTAGCCAACATGGAACTTGCTGAACAACTGGATAGCATGGTTTGTACATTTTGGTGTGACAGTTTGCAGAAATAATGTCGACAATAAAGCCCAGAGGTTTGGGGCAGGGGAAGGCTCCAGTATAAATGAGGCCAATCCAGAGGACCTGTCACTATACACACATTTTTTTCCTTCATTCTGACTATAGGGTGGTCTGTTTAATAATAGTCACATCAAGGGGAAAAACAGTGTTTCCTTGATTTGCTGCCAGCAGAGTCCTGACAGTCATGTCCTCCACATAGATATTAGTCATACCAAATGGAAAGTAAAGAAAAAGAGAACAACATGTTCTGCTGTTTTACTGGCATGTCGAACATGTTCTGTAGAGAAGATAAAGTTTCAAACTAGATATTGAATTTTATTTCTAACTGGTAAATTGCAAAGTATCCACTATTAAATTAAAGAAGGCTAGAAAACGAATATGTCCAAGCAGTTGGGATAGAAGACATGGCATGCTAACCTGTCCTTTGCATAATTGAGCTCAACTCAATGCAGTGGATAGGACATTCACTTATTATGTGACTAACTGTAGTCAGCTGGTTGACTTCATATATCTCAGATGATGCATATGTTGGAACTGCTGATTTAAAAAAAAGTGGTGGAAAAGCATGCATTAAAATATATTCTCAGTGAATTAAAAGAGATTTTTTACAGATGTGTTTGGGTAATGGTCTACACTTACCCCAAGTGCTCTAAAAATCAGACTCAAACCAAATCATGACATCCCCTTTATCCAGTTCTATTTTATTTATTAAAAATATCAAAAAATAAACTGCCAATGGCAGAGGATTTCAAATAAAGTGTGGTTGTCTCTTTGGAGCTATTGTCACCATAGTAAGTGACAACAAGTAAAATATGCCACATTACATGTGCAAACAGTTTAACCACACTATATGCTGCAAGTTGGTTGAAATAGGTCAGCTCCTGACTAAGCCTACCCTGGATAATTGCTTAAAGTTAGCTTGGTCTCCTTAGCCCAGGTTGTATATCAGTTTCTTAAAGCTTACTTTATCTTAAGTCCTTTTTTAGAGCCTGGGTGCCTCTCAAGTTCACTTCAAAGCCCGCTCAGAAAGCCTGCAAAGCCAAGCTTTAAAGACCTGCATATATATTTTACCACGGACTGAATGAGTGTGGGAAACAGTGACAGAAACAGCAATTTACATGCATTTATACCTTATATAATCAATGAGCTTGTTAAGAAGCTTATAATCTTAAATCCTTCATTTTATCCATTATTTTAAAAAGTCAGTCTATGTATTAGCTTTAATTAAAAAGGCTCAAGAACAATGTCAACAACACTTAAGTTTTTTGCATTAAGTTATCCACAGCAATTTAAACCACCAAGAGTTCTTCAGATACAGTTATGCTGATTTTCTATTGTAGCATAGCTAGTTACATGCTAAGGAACCTGTGGATAATATTTTTTAAAATAAATTAATTACAATTAATTTCAATAAAATTTAATCTGTTCATTTTCTGAATAAAATCTATTTATGAAAGAAATTTGCATTCTATAAATTGTATAAGATTTAAAGTAAACCTAGTTTACATTCATTCCACCATAAATTTTCTAGCCCCTTATTCTCGCACACATGCAGATGCTGAAAAAAACCTAAAATATTACATAGACTTGAAAGTCTCAAGTTTAAACTTAAAAACATTTCTAAGTATTTACAGGACTACTGCAGTTTTGTTAAAATGTTTACAGGTTATTATTTTACCCAGTAAAAATATTTAGCATAAGTCACAGGATAGAAATGAATTTTATTTTCAAAAAGGAGTAACAAAGCAAGACTGATCCATCGAAACATCCATCGAGTTTACTGCTACTACACAGGCAGTCAAGAATGCTTTACTTTAAGATGTTATAGTGAGTCACAAACTCATTAACTTGTGGCAAAACTGTGGCACAGGTTCTTATAACGGCACATTATACCCTGTCTAATGTTGGTACATTGGCAGGGCTGAACAAGCCATGAACAACAAGAAAGATGCATTGTGAAGTAATGTTTACCTGGTCACACTTTCATAGGTAAAATGAACTGCAAGTAGGAATGAAGACAAATTGTGAAGAGGAAATCAAAATCAATGATTGGTTTTAAAGAAGGATTTTTTTTGCTGTTTTCCTACTTGTTTTGTAATTTGCCACGGTAATAAATCAAGGCTCATGATTGGCCTCTTGGACTTTGCTGAACGCTGAACCCGTCCTCTCCCAACATTCCAGTGCTCATGAATCACTTGGGTTCCTGGCTTCCACCAGGCATTTCCTGCTCAGCCCTTTCTTGCTGTAAGAGAGCTGCTGAGCTAAGAACCAAGCTGTGTTGGGCCTGGAGCGCAACTTTGACACGGGCCCCTAGGAGATCCCACAACGCTGTGCGCTGTTTTAAAAACTCTAATACACAATAACAGGGAGGATACTATTGCTCTAGCTGTGCTTCCGTTTCACTTTATGCTGCAAAGAATAAATGAACATGATTATTCAAAATGAAAGCAATGCAAAGTGTCAGGAAAAATTCAGTGATTATTTTACACAAGCTCTAGTACAGTGAGTTTCCATTGGGTGGATCCAAGGTAGAAAGCCAAGTAATTACAATTCAAATAATTCATCTTTTTACATACA
>JAOTQW010000036.1:13849252-13865723 GCA_026260075.1 Sisor rabdophorus | reverse complement strand
ATGCACATGTTTTTGGACTGTGGGAAGAAACCGGAGTACCCGGAGGAAACCCATGTAAACGCAGGGAGCCCATACAAATTCTGCATAGAAATACTCTGTGCCTGGGATTTGAACGCAGGACCTTCTTGTTGTGGGGCGACCGTGCTAACCACTATGCCACCCCAATTATATTTTGGTCTTCTGAAAGTATTTACAGACAGGGAAGCTATGAGAGGGATCTTTTTGGGTCATATATTTTCCTGGACAGATCCCCATTATTATTCTTTGTACGACTGCACAATATATCCTTTTAGAATCAATATGGTAATGTGTAGATCTAATATAGTCACATTGCAGGATGTTACTGTGTAAACATTCCAAGCAGGTTTAAATCAATCAGACAAAAAAAACAACTTTGCAAATTAGATTATTCAATTTCTGTACCCAAATTTAAAAAAATGTGCATACTGTATTTTACACATATGCCCCCCCCACCTTAAAAACAATGATTGAGAAACAATCATTCTGAAACAATGTATTCTTTAAAATATAGCTTTTCAGGTGATCTGGTAATATTTTTTAAAATATTTTAATAGATCACAAAAAGGCTAAATATCTTTAGCCTTTTTGTGTCATGTCCTTACCTTGAGATGCTCCTGTAGCTGGACCTGGTGCTGACGAATTAGGTTCTCATGCTGCTTCTGAAACTCATTTATAAGAAGTTGTTTCTGGATCTGCTGCTGCTTTTGAATGAGGAGCAGCTCCTGTTGCATCTGTCGCTCCCACACATTGGTGTCAAGGGTCTGGGCAGGCATTCTTACATCTGTCCTCAGATCTAGTGGAGACACAGGCTCCAGTGCCAAAGGTTCTTCAGGTTTAACGTCCACTGTGGATGCAGTAGAAGAGAGAGATGGTATTAGTAAAAGCTGGAGATGGCAACTGTTATTTAAAATATATATTACAACTTCAGTAAATTAGCCTATTTTTTTAAATAGAAGTGAAATAAGATTGAATAAATCTAATTTGAAAACAGAGTGAAGTGACAAAGCTTCTTTATGTGATGCATTGATATCTGTATCTCTACAAGCATAAGACATACAGCTGACCCTGTTTGGCTCTGTTACAAAGCACGGTGTTACAAGCTTGTTTGTCGCTTGGATGGCCTGTTGGTGTGTTTTTCTTGCACTTATTCCCCAGCCATATTCCCTCTTCCAAATGCGTTCACCATTACGGAAAGATTGCAGCTATATTCTTCAACCTGTGGCTCATTACAAATAATAAGCTGACTACAAAGCAAAAGGGTATCCCTCAGGTCGTTGATGCTCTATAAATAGCCAGCAAGGCAGTGAAAATCAATAGCAAGCCTGGATGACACATTCAGAAAAGATAAGCCAAACAAGCATCATAACCGACTGCAGCTGCATGCCTCCTCTGCAGGGGAATAAGCAATTACTAAGATGTGGGGTTTACAAAAGGAGCCCAAGAGCAAACAAAACACTGGCTGCAGAGTAGGATATGTGCAATCCAGAAGAATACAAATAATGCCACACTCATTTGTCTGTTACCCAAGTTACCTATTCTGATTCAACCCATAAAATACAATTTTACTTGGTTAACTCTTCCACTATGAAGGTTGATGCTTATATGCAAATACAAAGATTTTGGCTCATTTGTGTTACCCATACCCATACATTAGCTATGTCAAATCTGGCAAACAAGGCTACAATCTAGAAGAGCGACTCACTCACATCTAAAACCATGCACCCTTGGGTGTAATAGCTACAGCTAATGATTTATAATACAAAAAAATCAATAAGCAAGACAGTGACAACACAGCACACTTAGATTCCAAACATCATCTTCTTTAGAGGGAATATTTGCAACACCCTGTTTTTCCATGCAACTCATTAAGGTAAAGTACTCTTAATGACGCAGCCAGCAGCTCAGCTATTATACTGACTAACCATTTTTAGCACCCTGTTTTGTTGTTTCAAATGCCACAGTCAAAAATGTCTGCCTGTGGAAATGACAAATCGGGTATAAATAGCAACATCAAAGCAAGTGGTGCAATCTAGGGTTATGGCAAACCCACACAGCCTATCCACCAACCAAAAGCAGGCTGCTATGGCAACATGGACAACATAAAGACAATATAAGGGGTGCTTTGTGTGGTCTCCTTCTCGAAAGCCATGATATATTGATAATTCGTAATAATCAGTCACATGCGCAATTATTAAAATGGCATCTCCACACACACAACCAGACACCCACATACACACAACCACATACACACACCCACATATACACACACTGTGTTTGTTTTGGGTGTTAAAGCTCTTAACAATTTAATTTCAAAAACACACTTTTCTTAAAGAGCCTGTTTAGTTTAAAAAGATCTGGGTCTGTCTGTATGATGGAGGGAACGCTTGAGGCTGGTCTGTGACAGCTCTTATAAACAGGCACTTTAATAACATGGCCCTGCTGTGTCTTTTCATCCTTTTTGTATCTAGCCAATAAGCAGCAACTCTGAGTCACAGGCATCTGGCTTACTGCCCCTGCCGAGCTAAAAATAGCCACAGTTACCTGCTGTTTCCTGTTGCGTGCAGCTGTATATCTCATTTATTTTCCCTATCCTTGTATCCCCCCCCCCTCTATTCCTGGTGCAGTTATTGAAAAATTGATTTTGTTAAACTTCTATGGCTTTATGCTTAACTAGTTTTTTTAGCTTTCTAACTTATTAACTTATTTATTAACACAAGCCCCCTGCCTATTACCCTACCCAAATGGTGACATTACAGAATAAATGAGTATAATGTAGTCTGGCAGCAACATTATGCTTGGAAACCAGTTAAAATCTCCTGGTGATGAGGTCACATGTTTAAAATAGAATAAGCCACTGATGTCATTGGCATCGCTCTTTTAAAGGTCAGCTTTTAAATGAAGACAAAACCGAGAAATTAGGTGTGTTTTTCTGAGCACTTCAAGATAATGACAGAAATGCATAAAATACAGCTCAGTGGATTGGTTTTCAGAACTTTGGCAACAAATCTGCCTTTTTTGCACCTCAAAAAAGCCTTGATACTCTGTAATTGCTGTTCTATTCAAACTATATATTTTATTTAAGGCCATATTTTTTTTACCAAGTGCTTTTACTTTCTAATGTAAAGATAGATATAAGACTAAAACATGTTTTTAAAAAAAGCAGTTCTTTTTTCTGGATTTGACACCATCAGAAGGTAACATATGTTTATGTTTTCTCAGCAGTGTGCACTCTCTCTCTCTCTCTCATACACAAACACACTATATAAAGTGATAAATCTATATGCTACAAATGGTGCATATGAAAAAGCAGCTGATTCGTTTTGCAAATGTTGTTGAAAGAACAACAAAAAATAAACAATCAGTTTAGAAGCAAGTTGGTTAAATATAAATGCTGTTTTGAGCACACTCTTAATATAAATAATGTGTGAAAGTCTATCACACTGATGAGGCCACCTAGCTATTTTAACTCAGGCAAAAAATAGAGTCCCTGTCATTTCTGTAATGCACTCAGCAACCAATTTTTGAAATACTGTTAGTTTGTATTGATTGATTTTTTTTACCACTCGCTATTTCCAATGCTCAATTGACTGAAAAGGGGTCACATCAAGGTAGCACTGTCAGCTGGTAAACACTAGATCTATGATAGACGGCTTACAATTCGTTCCTGGCATCAAACACTAACTTGTCACACATAATAAGCCAAACCCTGCTTCTTCCTAAAAGCTGCCGAAAAGGGTAGGGTGACTACCGTACACATGAGTCACTGGTAAAGGCTTCTCTGTGTCAGATTACAGTTGAGTATAGTGATAAAAGGCTTGAGGCTCTGGTAAATCCAGACACACATTTGTAAGCCTTCCACACACCGCTAAATGAAGGCATGTTAATTTGTTGTGAGAGATTAACATGCACTTTCCAATTTTACATAACTAAAGCCTTATATCCGTAACTGATATTAGTCATATGGCAGAAATGTTTACGTTGTCTTAGCCACCAGGTAATAGGCTCCAGCTCCGCGCTGATGGGTTCAAAAGCAATCCAATGTCTAAACTAAGATATTTGAAATGCACAATGCTGAGATGGCAAATGGCAAAAGCACATTTATTTCAGTTTAATATACGACACTTGTAAATCGGATTTAATGCAGCTGGTTTTTTTTTACAGTTATAGTTAAAAATACTTAAATAATTATAAAAAACACCTTGACACCATGTCATAAGTTGCTATTACATCATGTCCTCTTTAGATAGAAACTGTCAAAAAAATCTTTGTATTTAAATATTTATAAGCTTACTGCAGAAGGCAACAAAATGATTGATAAGTTTATTGGATTTAAACTTTTATGTAAAAACAATCCCTCAGTAAGTGACACTAGTTTCACTAGTTCAACTGCATCTTGTTTTTTGTCATCTAATTATATAATTAAAACCGTCCAAACTGAAAAAAATAATACTTCAATAATTAAAAGACAATAAAAAACAGATATAATCTATACACCCAAGGCTTATTCATTTAAGTGCCTTGCTGCACTTACAGTATATAGGAGGCCAACTGAATTGTATTTTTCTTCCTGTCTGAGATGGATGATAGAACACCTATTAAAAATGACAGTATGTTGTTCTGCAGGCAGCCTTAAAACTTTTAGCACAGGTTTATGTAAGTTAGAATATGCACCTCCAAGAAACTGATATGGGGTAAAAATATATATTATAATAAGGTAAAGCACCAAATCCAAGCTGGTGACATATTTAGCACCCCAAACCCCTTGCTTTTTTTGCTACACGCACTAAGGTTATACAACTGCTTGGTGGAACAATTATTTATAGCAATTAAGATATGTGTCCTTTTTGCCTTATTAGTAATACCTGTGCTTCTTCATTTCTTTCCATTATAGCAGAAATGGGGAAAAAAGAGAAGCACAGGTATCACTAATCTATACCAAGTGCTGTCTAAAAGGCATGAACCTTTACAAAACAGCCTGAAATCTTCTTTTTTCTTTCTCTCTTAAAGAACACTGGTTAGTCTTATTTATTTAGCTTTAGCTAATACTTACTCTTTTTTTTATTATTTTTCATTGTCCCCACTGTCTCCTCTCTCTCTTACCTTTAATCTTTCTTTCTTTCTCTTTTTCTTGATCTAACAGAATATTGCATTCCAACTGATTATGTTTTTAAAATGTCGCCTTTAAAAACACAGAAATGGTAAAAAAGGCTTTTATTCAATGTGTAATGACAGAGTGTAGATGTAATTTAACTCATGCTGAGACTAGGATGTTCCTCTTAGAATGACAGCATAATTACCAGTGACAATATTAAGTGGACATACTGCTAGAAAGATTTTAAAAACCACCATATTGGAGCGTGTTTAAAAATAATGAATAAAATGACAGAGAAAGAAGCTGTCAAAATTCAAGTAGTTTGCAAGCAAAAAGCACAAGATCAAGGCACTTTTCTCGAGACTCCACAATGTTTACATATCACATGATAGCAAACAACAAGGGAAAAATAAGAAACACTATTAATATATGTTCCAGCGTGTGGTTATATTAGGAGTGGCTCAAGATGGAATGATAACAGATAAAGTGGTGCCTAATCTTAGCGCCCTAATGCCAGAAGTTGAAAATAACATGTCTAAGAATAGCTGACCCACAGACTAAGCAACAGCCTGCTGCGTACAAGAGCCTATTAAACCACATACACTCACACTTTAAGCCTTTACTTATCCAAAACGTAGACTGAATAAGGCTACCTGAAGGATTTATTAGTAATATACTCAGGCTTTTCAAAGACTTTTTTCAGTTCAGCCTCACTGACCCAAATTATTCAGTTTAGTCGAACAACAGGTCTCTTAAAATTTCTAAACATTAATTTTGCATATTTTACTATACCTACATTAATAAACATATTGACTATTCTCAATAAAAACAGATTACAGCTAAACATTTACTACTGAATTGCAAAGATAAGGAAGAAATAAACATGCTGTAGTGTATAAAAGCACTTGATAAAAATAATAATATTAATAAAACCAGATGTTCGGCCAACATCTGTAAATGAACTGCCCAGCAACAAACGAACAACAACAAAAGTAGAAATAAAAGAAATAAGTACTGCTATCTAATAAAAGTAGCAAACAAGACACAATTTATAAACAAAGAGCAATGTATCATAATTAATATTTATTTATATTTCTTCGGACCTCCTGCAAGCTGCAGTTGTTAATACAATTTACTGTAAACTATTTTGCATGCTTTAGTTATTGTATTTATAATAAAAAAAAGGCAGATCTCATAAAGAGAGCCTATTCCCAGATAAGAGTTAGATATGGGAAAGCTCCACAAGCAACATACACACGAAGGTGCACATGCATATAAGCACATGACAGGGGCAGTACCTGTTAATCCAGCAACTAGTAAAACTGCTCTTGATACAAGTTGAAACAGCTCGACTTACAGGAACTAGAGAAATAAAGAGTGTGTATTGCATATAGAGAAAGAGAGAAAATGCGAGTGAGAGAGCTCGAGAGAGTAAGAGAGATCTTTGAGATTCACCTGAGTTGTTAACGTTGTGCATGTCACTGTCACGGGCTTTCTGAAGCAGCCAGAGCTTGCCAAAGCTGTCACCGGAGAAGTAGGAGTCACCCTCGTAAATGGTCTGTAGCATACTCCAGTCAACGGCACATTGCCCGCTCGACTCTTCCTGTCACACTAGCAGCTCTTCAGTGTACTCTCTCTCTCTCTCTCTCTCTCACTTTCTCTCTCTCTCTGTCTCTTTCTCTCTCTCCTGAGACCACAAGCTTCTGCCTCCTACTCACTGGTGACACTATGCGAAAAAGGCAACTCCTCCCTCAGTAACATGAACAGTTTCTCCCTTGCTATCTTCTTCGCTTCCTTTCACTTCTCCTCCACAAGGCAGGGAATTAGCAGGGGGGCTTCACGATCGCACCCATCTATACTTTTTTTACTGGATCAAGTATTTCCCTGTCTTTTTTGTTAAATTATTTTCTGCAAAATGGTTGAAACAACAAATCTTTTACTGCATCTGAGGAGTTGTGTGTCAAGCATGCTTTTCATTTGACTTTCCTCTTGTCATTCTACAGCTCTATCTGGTTCAGAGCAGCTTACTGTGAAAAAGGAGGAGGTTTATTTGCATGTAAATCAACAGTGGCATGGCCCACAGGTGACAGAAATAGAACAATGGCCAGCCCTGGCTATAAATAGATCAGGCGAAGCTCAGGGATTGGAGCAGCATTGATGCGTTTAAAAATACCACACCAAACACAGCTGTGGCCCCTCGTTTTCTGCCAGAAGGCATGTCTCTCTCCCTTTCACTCTGGTATTCTATCACTCTCCTTTTTTCCATATTTTTTCTCCCTTTTCTAAGTTCTCTTTGGACACGTAAATGGATAAATATATATTTGGCTGTATTTGGCTCCTTCATGCAGCTGTGCTGTGGATTATGTGCAAAAAAATGGAACTCATATTTAGCATCAAAGAAAATGAATTTAATTTGCTGTCACCAGTGCATGTAAATTACTCTATGCAGCAGTTAAAAATATACTACTTAAAATACATTACAAATCCTTTACATTAACTAAAGGTTTTGCTGAATTAAACTTTAAACGCGTTCCTAACACCAAGATAGGAAATAGTGTAGTCATGCTTTCCAAATACATTTTTTAAGTCTATTTAGGTGGACATGAGGTCACACTTGATTATCCTACATAAAACATCACGAATTAAAAATCATGGCAAACAATTATCACAATGTTGAAGCTAAACATGCTTCTTTTAGGGACCTTTACAGTTTTCAAGAATGTTTCATAAACAGATTAGTTTGGTGACCCCTGGTGTGGAGGTTAAAAAGGTTGAATATACACTATATTGCCAAATGTTTTTGCTCACCTATTCAAATAATCAGAATCAGGTGTTCACTTCCATGGCCACATGTGTATAAAATTAAGCACTTAGGCATGCAGACTGTTTTTACAAACATTTGTAAAAGAATGGGTAGCTCTCAGGAGCTCCTCAGTGCATTTCAGCTTCGAACAGTGATAGGATGCCTCCTGTGCAACAAATCCAGTCGTAAAATTTCCTTGCTAAAAAATAAAAATTCCACAGTCAACTGTCAGCTGTATTATAAGAATGTATAATTGTTTGGGAATGACAGCAACTTAGCCACGAAAAGGTAGGCCTTGTAAACTAACAGAGCATGGTCAGTGGATGCTAAGTTCCATAGTGCAAAGAGGTCGCCAACTTTCTGTAGAATCTGTCGCTACAGGCCTCTTCATGTGGCCCTTCAGATTAGCTCAAGAACAGAGCTTTATGGAATGGGTTTCCAGGGCTGAACAGCTGCTTTCAAGCCATACATTATTAAGTGCAATGCAAAGCATCAGATGCAGTGGTGTTAAGCACACTTGACTCCAAAGCAGTGGAGCCGCATCCTCTAGAGTAAAGAATGCACTTCTCCAACCGGCAATCTGATACACAAATCTGGGTTTTTCAGTTGCCAGACGAACGGTACTTTTCTGACTGCATTGTAACGAGTATAAACTTTGATAGAGGGGGATTATGGTGTGGGGTTGCAGTACACCAAGTTTACTCTGTTGGAAATGCTTCCCACTAGAGTTTAGACTGCAACTGAGGGGTTTTTGCCATGAGATTCTCTGTGATGCGGTCTAGGTTTTAGTTTATCCTATAAGTGCTTCTGAAACAGTGAGGTCAATGATATGTGCAGGGCATTTAAATTTTTCTACATTATCAATAACCCAATGTGTTCATAGGGTAATTTTTATCATGATGCTGCTAAAAAAATTTTGTAAATTTAGGCCCAATTAAATAATATGAGTTTGGACTGCCACAACCATTCCACACTGTTACTACTAATAAAATCTGTCTCTGGAGGCCCCTGAAATTGCATCGGTCATTAGATTTGGTTTAACTCCTGTATCATTAAGAGCAAAGCTTTATTAATTGTTGTAATTGTTAAGTTTTAATATGATTAAATAAAGAACATATTACTTAAACTGTATAACTATAACTGTTTAAATTAATCTAACCTGAATTGAAATATATACATTTAAGCATAATTGTTGAAAAAAATATTTGTGGTTTCTGAGTTCTGAAAAGGATACAGGAAGCAGGATGTTAACATTGTACATTTCAAATTTTTTAGTCCTATTTTAGTACATAAATCTCTGTAACATTCCCCGAGACTGAATCTAGAGGGGAATGGTAGTATGTTTTTGTTGTTTCAGCTGGACAGTCATCATTAAAGACAAAAGTGCACTTCAAGCTATTTTTATGCAAAGACAAAAATATGTGCTATAAATATACATTTAATAGTAGTTTCTTGCTGCTTACCAATAACCATATCTATATTAGCATATATCACATACACTGTGAAATTATGGTTACCTACAACACACAAATTCTTTGATTACTATCAGTCTAATTTCCTGTGACAAGAGTGAGGGTCATATATTAAAAAATGTCAAAAGAGGTTGAAACAAGCTTTGCCCTTTGCAGTTAAGATAACAACACTCATAAAAAGTGTTAGTGCACATCAGAGGAATGTGATACTGTTTTTTATATTGGAAATAAAATAAAAGAAAATGTGCTGTCACAAATGCAGTGTGTCGAAACCATTCTAAAGATTATTGGTCTGAAGTAAGACGTCCAATCTTATCCACAAAGTGCTGGATGAGTGCATGTTTTCACTCTAATCAAGCTGGAGTCTCAGCTGATTTTAACTGTTTCATCAGTTTTCTGGCTTTTAGTGGACTAAGATGTGGCATCTGCTTGGTCTGGATAAAAACCTGCACTCACTCTGGTGCTTTGCAGATAAGATTGCAACAAAGGTTTGCTCATGATATGTTAGATCTTAGGGCAGACAGGGTTAAGGACCTTGATAAAAGGTCAGGAATTCGTTTTTGAACTAAGTAACTTCTGATCAGTAGCCCAAAGGCTAAACTATTGGGTCAATGCCAACATCCTAATACATATTTGTATTAAAATAAGAATCACTGTGCGCTGCTCTGATACTTTTAAGAGTTTAAATATTGCTTTGTCGCTAAAAAAATTACTGAATTGTATATAACAAAAATCTGCCTAAGTAACTGTTAACTATCAATTAAACTAATATGCTAACCTCGTTATTATTTGTTCATTTAATCATCTCTTTGTTAGCTCAGGGTCACGGGGGCCTGTTGGAGGCCTATCCCACCGCACATAGGGCAAGAGGCAAGGGTACACCCTGGACAGGTCGCCAGTCCATCGCAGGACCACACATACACAAAGAACCACAAACATTTTATGGCCAATTTAGAATCACCAATCCACTTGATGTGCATGTTTTTGGACTGTGGGAGGAAACCAAGGTACCCGGAGAAAACCCACGCAACTTGCTATGATGCCTCCTTGCTAACCACTTCACCACCGCACCATCTTCATTATTATAACTTTTTCCAAATTAAACAAACAGCTTAATATACCAAGAGTATAGTGTAAGACTCTGAAAATGAAAGTTATTAATGCTCACAATGCAGGAGAAGGCTACAAGAGCATAGCAAAGCGTTGTCAGCTGGCAAATTTCACAGTGACTTTTTTAAGAAAAGACATCATGAGAAGATAGTGGCTAACTCTTTCAGTCGGGGAAGAGTTTATTTACCTCTTCCAGCTTGTATGACCGGCAACGCTTGCTTACAGCCTTTAGATGTATTATATATTCTATTAATTTGTTATGTTTTGTGATGTTATTAGATAAATATTGACTCTGAACTGCTCCAGAAGACTTAAGTTGTACAGTTGTGGTTGTAGTGTAGACATTTGCAGCATTTCTAGGTGAAATGTCTCTCTTTGTAATATTACTTCATGTTATATTGCATTTATGTATCCTATTGATGGTATCTATATCTAGAATTCTAGTTCTATGCTGAAATGATTGTATTCTGTGATATAATCAATGTTATTGAAACTACACAACGACACATCCCTTATGTGACTGAGGCCAGCTTGATCGTGGTTAATGATTATTCAGCGCTAATGTCTCCAGCACCTGTTAGCATGTTGGAGCATCAGTAGCGTCAGTGCAGGCGGATTCAGAATCACGATTCTAGCAACTCTCACCAGTTGAGTTCCCAAAGCATCCATCTGTCCAAATACTAGATCGTAAAGTGTGGAACTCACACAGTGCTTTTTCCTCAGCATTAACTTTATCGTGCATCGTATTTCATGTGTTTTTTTATAGATTTTGCTTTAACCATGCTGCCCAGACCAGACAATAATGTCTTTGTCTTTTGTTGTAACATTTCAATTTTTACTGGAACTAAAATACTTGAACAATCTTCCAGAAGACATTATGTGTTATAGTTGATGTGGATAAACTTGAGTGTCCTTCACAGAACTATGACCTCAACCCCAATTAACACCTTTGGAATTACCTGAAAACAATTAAATTAACATTAACAAAATAACATTTCCAGAGCGAACAACAATTATCAACTTTATACAACGGAGCGGTTAAGGGCCTTGTTTAGATGCCCAGTGCCACCAACTTGGTAATGCTGGGCACCCTGATCTTATAACTAGCAGGCAAAACTTTAAACACTAAGCTAGGACTTTCCCCCAACTACACCCTTGGCCTCCTTATCGAAAAACCTAATCTAACTAATACTATGGTGGCCAAATGAGTCAATCCCCACAGCCCTATTCCAAACTCCAAAAGTGTCAAGCATTGTCAGAATTGTGGAGGTTGTTATATGTATGAGAGTGGAACTAAATCTGGAATAGGATGATTAAAACACACATATAGAATCACAAATGGTCACATTTTAAAATACTTTTGCTCATATTGTGCACCCTACTCTTGCTGCAAAAAAGACCAATCAACCTAATGTACATGTTTTTAAACTGTGGGAGGAAACTGGAGTACCGAAAGAAAACCCACGCAAGCGCGGGGAGACAGACTGTACACACAGACTGTGCCTGGTAATCGAACCCAGGACATTCTTGTTGTGAGGTGACTGTGCCAACCATGTTGAGTATTTATAAAACAATATTTGATAACTTATTCAAACTTCAATGGCTAAACACACAAGGGCTTAAACATGGGCAAAAAACACACAATTTAATGCATATGAGCTAAACGGACATAACAAAAGGTTGTGGCTCTTTGACCATATTTAGCTGAGGACATGACGTGTCTAAAGCACTGATTCTGTAACACACTGATGCTGTTCTTAATCTTAATTACTTTTCTAAAACTAGGAAAGTGTGTTTGTTTGTTTGTTTGTTTGTTTGAATAGCTCACAGCCTTGATGGGATGTAAAGCGGTTAGAGCCTGTTATAGCCTTCCTGCGTCAGAGGTAGCCTTTGTTCACTGTAGTCCTATTAAACAATTTAAGTGTGAGCTTCAGTAAGCCAGATGATGTTGCTCTCGTTCCCTTAGGTTAACTCATCACAGCCCCCACAGGCCCTCCTCCCTTAGCCTTTCCAATTTTAAATACAAGACAATTGTAGGGTTGTAAAGAGGAAATGACAGATATTCTTCATGAACAGGACATCGTGATACATCTTGGGTCTCATTAGCTAAAAGTAAAAATAAAAACTTTAGGATTTAAACCATTGTCATACTTGATGAAGAAATGTTGTTACTACAAATCAGGATATTTTAAATTTATTGCACATTAAGCACTTAGGCTATGTTATAGGAACAGTACTGTAGGTCTGATGTCCTTTAGTGCACATTACCTGGCAACACTGGCGCTCACATGCACATAAACACTTTCAGCGCATTAGAGTTAGATTTCTTTCAGAGGAAACCAAATACCAAATATATTTTCCCCATAAAAGCTCAGTGCATTCTGTTGTCATAAAAATTTTAATATCAACCCATCGAAAAGGCCATGTTGCATTAGACGTCTAAAGAGTGCTAAAATATTGCTCTTTGGCTAATCAGATCATTTCTTTCTAATGTAGATGACCAATCTGTGTGGGAGAGAATGTGTCAGCATCGAGGTCTGCTCACTTGTTTTTTTTACATAACAGATTCACTTGAGCCATCACTTCAGCTCTAATTTTACCCTGAAGTCTTTGTAGACAAAAATAATTGGAATAAGACCCGGCATGTGTGTTGTTCTTTATTTGTGTGTCTTAAAATTCAATCATTAAGTTACGTATGTATATAATCTGTAATAATTTGTTTTGGCACGCGTGCAGCCTAGAGCACGGATGGTGATAGGTAGAAAACCTAGTGCGAATGAGTACCTGGTTACAGGTGCTTCTTAGCTCAGTTTCTCCGACATTAGCACAGTTTATGATGCAGCAATTCATACTGTGTCATCATTCAAATGTTTTCCCCCTGATACCTGGCGACATAGGGACAAATAATTCCCCCCTGCCTTTCGAGACGCTTGCATCAGTTCTTTCTGTCCCTTTTCCCTGCATGTATAAAATTTCCAAATCAGTTTCCACTTGCCTTACTCTCCTCATTTACTCCCCCACTCGTACAGAGATCAACCCAGGTTATGGCCTGTAGTATAATTCTGCAATTTCAGCGCAGCATCGCTCTCCATCGGCCACTCAGCCAGCCTTGTAAAAACACAAAGGCACCAGCATTGCAAACCACACATCTAAACCCAATTAGTGTCTCCATCTGGCTGCATTATAGGAGTGGTTTTCCGCTCTAATGATTTAGCACTGAAGCTTTATTAGGTTACACTGTCTGGCCCCTGTTGGTATTTCCTGCAAGATGTTTGGGGTGAGTTAGAAAGCACTTTACAGGTCGAATCAAATAATGCACATAAAGCACTGTTTTCTGATGACACACTAATGACCCTTTGGTATATTTGCTAAAATGTTATTGAAATGTGGGAAATATCAGATTCTTGATACACCAGGGATGTTCCTGAGCTTAATAGATACCCTTAGCATTGTATATGTATTATCAACCTTTTTTTTAATAGCAGGAATTTTGCTACAACCTGTTGTTATTAATATTCATTGATGAAAATGTTCTGTATAATGTGATTGTGAGTCTCGCTAAAGGCGCTCAGTTCAGAAAATAATGATAGAAGGAGGAGAATAAGCGAGAATATCCAGTTGAGACAGGACATGCATTAACTCATATTAAATCAATATCTCTAATTCAATCCTTGAAGTGAAAATAATCAGTTACATAATGTGATGCATTTTTTGTGCACCAAAACAAGTTGAATTCAGCATACAGGAATTCCAGCTATTGAATACCGCTGTGGTGGTGCGTTTTAGCATAATAAACAGTTTTTTTGGGAGGGGGTCTGCAACTATGGGATTCTGCAACTACTAATTTATTAGAAATTACTATAAAATATTAGAAATTTACTTATTTTATTTCATTTTTTACTCATCTTTTATATTGTTTATTGTTAGTATTATTTCAGGGATTAAGACTTTTGTCCTGCATTTAATCAGAAAGATTAGATTTAGTCACTAATCACTAATTTAGTTGTCTTATCATCGTATATTTTATTATTCTTACTCAAGTAACTTTGAACATGAACAATTTTACAAAAACACTAGTAGCAATTTAGAATTACCAACATAATACACATGTTTTCAGAAAGTTGGAGGAAACTGGAGTACCTGGAGGAAACCCACGGAAGCACCGTAAAAACATGCAAACTCTGCACAGAAAGACCCTGTGCCCGGGATTCCAACCCACTGGACAATCCCGCACGTATAGATTTTTCTATAGCTACTGTATGTAATACAGAAGGTCATAATTCTGACTATAGATTAGCATATTCATTCATTTATTTATTCATTCATATTCCATACCCACTTTTTCCTGTACCCGGGGTCACGGGGGTCTGTTGGAGCCTATCCCAGCACACAGGGGAGTACATGGGACAGGTTCATCAGTCCATTGGACAGGTCCACAGGTCCAACCACACACTCACACTCACTTCTATGGACAATTTAGAATCACCTAATTAACCTAATGTACATGTTTTTGGACTTTGGGAGGAAACCGGAATAAACCCACAGAAGCGCGGGGAAAACATGCAAACTCCTTACAGAAAGACCCCTTGCCCGGGAATCAAACCTGGGACCTTTTTGCTGTGAGGCAATCATGCTAACAACTATGCCACCACATTGCCCAGATTAGCACATTAATATATTTTAATTTACCTCTTTCCGCTCATTCTTTGTTTATGTGACCTGGAGTCAACCTGCAGTGCTGAGAATTAAAGGTCTTAGTATAATAGTTTAGTTCAGGCTGTCTAACCTAATCTGTAGTCTTATCACAGGGTCATTTCAACAATCTTCAAACACACACAGAAAAGGGTCCTAAAAAGATATAATTTAGGTTGATTTCCCTGTAATATTTTTTTATCCCGGATCTCATTATCATCTGAAAGTTACTGTCTTGGAATGTGACTTGAAATGGAATGTGTCTCTAATGTCAACTGTTTTTATTAATAAGTCTTAATCTGACATAATATTTGATTTAATAATATCTCATTTGACTGATATCAAATTTCCTGTTGTAACATTATATAAATATCTGCCATTTAACAGATGCCGATTATCTAGAACAGATTTTTTTTTATTTATACAACTAAGCATTTTGGGGTTAAGGGCTTTGCTCTGGGTTCCAGCAATGGTAACTTGATGTTGTTGGGAATTACTATCTTAGTGTTAGCAGACCAACATTTTAACCACTACGCTACCAATATTTAATGAAAGTACCAAATAATTAAATAGTTCTAGTATAAGCGATACAATTGTCCTGTGTTAAAATTATAGATGTGTTTTATGCCAGATTCTATCTAGATTTGGTATAAAAAAAAAATAATAATCTTTTTTTACATTTACATTTTTAACACATTCTAAGAATTGGAAACTAAAATAAGGCAAAAGCAACAGAAAATTTCAACATCCAATTTGTATGTGTGTGTGTATATAAGAGAAAATGTTGTATGTGCCTTTCTGACTATGTGTCTCTGTAACTGTCCAGACAGTTCCTTTTTCTTTTCTTGCCTTTGGTCTCTTATTACTGGATGCAGTTGTGACAAGATAAGACATTCTTTTTACACAGTAGTCATAGATTAGTGAGGTAAAAAGATAATACTTAAATGTATCATATTTTGCTATGTAAAATAATTTTCATAAGGTGTGCTGTTTATAGTTGTGTTATGGTCCACAAAATACATATTCCAGTCATAGATAATAAGAACCACAAGTTCCCAGAATTGATGCAGGTAATTTCTAACCCACCTATGTAAGCTTGGGGTAGTGATACTAAAATAGAATTTTATAAAACGTAGTTTAAATGGCCATTTAAATAGTATACTATGGATAATGTTTTTGAGAAATAACTGGATATCTTCTATATCCGCTTATTCCCGAACTTTCCAGGGTCACAGGGGTCTGCTGGAGCCTATACCAGTGCACATAGGGCGAGAGGCAGGG
>JAOTQW010000036.1:13812410-13829428 GCA_026260075.1 Sisor rabdophorus | reverse complement strand
AATAGGGCTAGGTGGAGACAAGTGATTCGCTGTGGCGACCCCTAAATGGGAGCACACACACACATATATACACACATATATATTATGTCTGGACCACTGGCAGCAAAAGTGAGTACACAGCTAAGAGGAAATGTCCAAATAGGGTCCTACCCATCATAAAACTTGTTAGTGTTACAAGGTCTCGGGTGTGAGGAGTACAAAGACAATTGTGTCTTGCCTATGGTCATTGACGTGGTGGTGGGAGTTTCTTGGTCTGAGGCAGTTACACTTCATTGAGGGAAGAAACCATGAATGCCAACATGTACTGTGACATACAATCTGAAGCAGAGAATAATCGCCTCCCTTTGGAGACTGGCCAAAACGACCCCAAATAAACCTCCAAGACGACCACTGCCTTGCTAAAGAAGCTGAGGGTAAAGGTGATGGACTGGATAAACATGTCTCTAGACCTAAACCCTATTGAGCATCTCTGGTGCATCCATAGAAAGTGGAGGAGAGTAAAGTCTTCAGCATCCACCAGCTTTGTGATGTCTTGAAGAAGATTCCACTGAAAACCTGTTAATCTCTGGTGAACTTTATGTCTAAGAAGGTTAAGGCAGTGCTGGAAAATAAGGGGTGGCCATACAAAATATTTACCTTTTAGACATTTTAATTTAGGGGTGTACTCTATTTATATAACTTAAATTTAATAAAAGAAAAAACAAAAGCAGTCCAAAATGTACTGAACTGGTTTATTAAATTTTTAGTTCTGTTACATCTGTTACTGTGCTCATGCTCACTAAAACTACAGCAAGCGCCGAGGGGGAAATGCATTAAACGAGCACTGACACAAAATTACCAGCTTAAACTTAAGGAATAGTTTCTTTTACGTAAGCACTAAATGATGCATGTACGTACACTGGCCTAATATATACTTCCACTTTAATAGAATAGTTAAGTACAGCAGCACATGATATATACATTTTTATTTCTTAAACTATAATCTTATCACGAAAACCTATAACCGGTGCGTTAGTATACATGCATAAGTGTTTACAGCAGACAGAGTACAATGACAGCCTGAAGAGTCACCTAAGTGTCTTCACCATGGTAATGGTCATAGTGGAGCTTTTCCAAGGAGACAGAAACATGATCAGAGCATTTGAAAAGGCTCAGAAAATCTCTTCTGCGTGTGGGAGGGTTGAGACTGTGTGTGACAAAACAGCGCTGTGTTTTAGCTTAGCTTTGTCAACCTGCACTAACAAAGTCTCTTCAAATGCAGGATAAGCTCAGCTGGAGCTTTGGCTTCATCTTCAGCCTGATCCTAACAGAAATACAACTGAAAAAAGCTGGACAAACACATTAATGCAGGCTTGAGTGTATTGTATTGTAACTTTGTAGAAACATTAAATTGACAAGCATTCTCATGTTTGTTAAACCTGCATAAATAGCAATAACTAGACTTACATTTGTCAGAATTGCATTTGTTTGTTGAGTTGAAAATAAAGATCCATCCATCCATCTTCTTCCGCTTATCCGGGACCAGGTCGTGGGGGCAGCATTCTAAGCAGGTACGCCCAAATTTTTCTTACCCCAGACACTTTCTCCAGCTCATCCGGGGGGACACCAAGGTGTTCCCAGCCCAGCCGAAAGATATAGTCCTTCCAGCGTGTCCTAGGTCTTCCCCGGTGCCTCCTCCCGGTGGGACATGCCCGAAAATAAAGATCATTGATTACAATCCTTCAATCAGCCTTCTCGCACCTTAACCACATAGCATAACATTTCTACTAATTGGCAATATAAATATGACCCATTATATGTGGACACATGACCAGGACACCCATAGTTAGTTTTTTACAATCTGTTGACTCAGTTAAAAACTTGCAAATGGATAGATTTTTGTGCACTGTAGTTTTATACATTTTTCTGTTTTGCTGGAACTATGAGAGCCAAACACTATTCCAGCACAAGAATGGTCCTGATGAAACCCCAGTGCTCCAGGAAGTCAGGTGTAAAAGTATGGATGTTTTTCCTTAAGAGGTTTGACCTTAAATGCACTGAGCATCTTTGAATTAAAGTGGAATACTGACTTTATCTCAGTATTGGGAGGAGAATTTTATAGCAGGAAAGGCAAACTAAATCAGTGAAGGAAGATTTAACTAGGACATAAGATTTGAATAGTCAGATAGTATTTATCACCTCCCAGCACATAATTTGCAGCTATATTATGTATCATACATATACTAGTAATGAAATATGTCACAATAAAATCCTCATAATTAGGAAATAAAAATATATTCTACATTTTACATGCAGGTTCCATTCAGGTTTCCAAATAGGCAGGGCTTTAGATTTCCACTAAATTACATTTGTTTTAAAAAGTAAAAACCAAATGTAATTTAGAAGACTGGAAATCCAAACTATATTTTTTAATTCTCATGTATATGGTGGCCACATATTTTATATATTGTCATATTTAAGATTTCTGCCTGTTATTTAAGTGAAAATATGCGAAATGTCATATACAGTGGAATTTGTTGTGGTAAAGTTTGTATAACATATATTTAAAACGCTTAAATAAAAGGGAAAATAAAATAAGGTGGGGTCTTTTTCATATTCATTGTATAAAGTCCTTTTTGTTGATATTTTAAAATATTTTAAAAAATCGTTACCATGATACAGAATTTTGGTCATACTTAACCCCCATTGTATTTTATTTTATATAAATACTAAAATTCATCTATGTATGCATTTAACATTTGTTTTGTTTTCGAAAAAGTTAAATGTAAATCTCACACTATATTGCCACTGGAATTGTCACATTATTAAAGTGTGTGATAATACTGACAAGGAAAGGGTGTGTGTCTCTTAATCATTTTCCTTTAACATCTAAAGATTGTAGAGCTCCTGCTTTACTTCAGTGACATGCCTGAAGGCTGTGCAGACTAAGAGTTGATGGTAGAATTATAGAAATGCTGTAAATACAAATAGTAGTTAAGCTTTAGCTGATGAAAGCAATGTACATTGGGTTTAATTTAATTGGCCATTGAGTCATCTGCATTTAGAGATCAGCTTCAACAGATCCTTTGGAATTAATAGGGATTTGCTGTAAAGTGGCTTTTTGTTAAAGTCGACTAAAACCTGTGTTAAAATCCTGTGTAGCAAGCACTTTAAAAAATTTAGTTTTTAAAAATCTATTAGGGAAGAAGCTTAATCTGCTTTTATCACAACATTTAGGCAGCCGAAATTAAAATGTATATTTAAACTATTAAACAGTCACCAGTTATCTTATTTTCTTTTGGCAGACCTTAGAAAAGCATTCAAATCAGCACATGATAGCCAAACAACAATAAAGAGTTTGTGCGAGTCACAGCTCTAAAGCACAGAACTATCTATTCACATGTTTTTTTGGCACACATTCCAGATAGTACGTGACTAATACCATTGCACTGTGCTTAAAGAAAGAAAAGAAAAATAAGAGCTTGAATGCTAGTTGTTTCAGTAAGTGATCTAAAAACAAAGCATGTGACCACTCAAAATCAATGTAGATCTTTATACTGGATTAGTAAGCTGACTTTACAGTTCTACATCTTTAAAGAGCAGGACCTGCCACTGTCTTTTTCTTCACTAGTGCTGCATCGTTTTTGTATTGGTTTTTTTTTTGGGCCATATTTGATGATCTGACATGGACGACATAGAAATGAGACATGGACGAAAAAATATCCTACATAATATACATGGGGAAAAAATCCTACTCCTTTAACTGGTACCAAAGTTGTCGTTATTTTTAATAATAGCTGATTAATTCCAAATTCATGAGTGACCAAGACTGATGGCGACAAGATACGGGTGTGTTGGCTGACACAGCCGAGATGAGCTAAGTTGGAACAACATGGTGAAATTAAATAAGTAGAGCACACACTGTTACTTTATCTTATGATATTTATGCTTATATTTTGGAGCATGATTTATGAAGAATTGATTAATTTTTAGCTGTAACTAGCTATCGAGGCAAATTTAACTGTTTCTGCACAGCCGGACAGTGTTAATTAATCAGTGACTTTTTTTGACCAAACGTTGTAAAATGTCACTAAATGTATTTACTTGGTTCTTAATTTATAGATTCACTAATTTGTGACTAATCTCTGATTCAAAATTACCACAAAAGATATTGGTTCCACAATGTCATTAAATAAAAAAACAACCCCACAAACAACACAGGAAAAGCCATGAAAGCACAGATAATTTTTTGGGGAGCAGAGAAGGGGCTTAAATATATATATAATTTTTTTTTTTATGTCGCCTGAAAATAATAGTATTAAATATTTATCAGGGTGGCGCAGTGGTTAGCACCGTCGCCTCACAACAAGAAGGTCCTGGTTTTGAATCCCGGGCTTGGGGTCTTTCTATGCTGAGTTTGCATGGTCTCTCCAGCAGACCCCTGTGACACCGGATTCGGGAATAAGCTGGTAAAGAAGATAAATTAATGAATTTATCAGGGCGCGCGTAGTGGTTAGCATGGTCGCCAAACAACAAGAAAGTATGTGGTTCTATTCTTGGGCAAGGGGTCTTACTGTGTGGAGTTTGCCTGTTCTCCCCGCGCCTGTGTAAGTTTACTCCGGGTTCTCTGGTTTGTCTTCCACCATCCAAAAATGTGTGTATGAGGCTAATTCTAAATCAACAATTGGAGTAAATGGGAGTGTGTGTGTGTGTGTGTGTGTGTGTGTTTGTGTGTGTGTGGTGGTTCGTATCTGTGACTTTAACAATTGACAAGAGAACTTTTTGTTCTGAAGCAGACTGCCCTCTGTGACACCCTCTGTTAAATTGATCATAAAACACTAAACATGAACACAAACCTTAACGTGATCATTTAAATTCACATCTTATTGGGTTTAGAATTACAACACAATGCAGATTGATCCTCTTTCCTTCCAGGATTCGATTTATGCAATAATAAAAGAGGGCCAAGTTTATTTACGATTCATGTTTTAATTACTTTATTTACTTTTAAAACATACTGTTACTCATAGGAAACATAGTAAAAAGAAAAATATAAATCTAATCTTACCTTTTTGAGTTTATCAATAGTTCCTATGAGTTTGTATTTCTAGTCATATTCTAGAGTAATTGGTGTCATTCTTATGATGGAAAAGTGAAGACACCTTTTCCCAAAGAAGCAATATTAATTTTTGTTTTCTGTTTGCTCTTTTTAATAAAATAAAAAAGTTAGTGTTGGTGTCTTGTGGTCTGAATGGGAATTTTTTCTGTATTATTTTCTTTCATTTCTTTTTAGTGCTATAATTGTATTAAGTAATAGTTGTTTTTTTTTTGTCTTTCAGCCTCCTCTGTTAAAAGCAATTTTCAATGCTGACCCTGATGAGGTGCGGTCCCTTGTATTCAAGAAAGAGGATGTAAATGTACAGGTAGATTGTAATCCAACTTCATTTTAATTTCTCTAATAAGAAACTATTATTAGAGACAATTAGTGAATATAACGACTATATAACGACTAGGGCTGCACGATACTGTAAAGATCTTTGTGATAATATATTTTATTCATGTTACAAAATTAATTCAATAATGAATTTATTAGGGTTATGTTTCTAAGGAAGAAAATCTGCATAAAATATATTACATGAATAATAAACGTAGACAAATACAAAGTTTGTTGATTTTTTTTTCTGAGTGCAGGTTATTGCAGACAGTGTCAGATTTGGATGGGTTTCTTTTATCTTTTTGTGTGGTCATACAGACTGACTTCCTGTATTACTTTTACTGTTACTAGGATAACGAAAAGAGAACGCCACTTCATGCTGCTGCCTACCTAGGAGATGCTGAAATCATTGAGCTCCTGATTTTATCAGGTAAATGAAAGCTTGGACGATGGACACAAAAGAGCAGCTCTTTTGTTGGTGTTTGGTTGTTTGTTTGCTTTTTTTCCAGGCAGTGCTGCATTAATGATAAGTTTGTTAATTGGTTATGGTGTCTTTTAATAGGCGCGAGAGTAAATGCCAAAGACAATAAGTGGTTGACTCCTCTGCACCGAGCAGTAGCCTCATGCAGCGAGGTAATGCTTTCTGAAACAGTTTCTACAAGTTCTTACTCTATTTCTTGCACTTTGCACAGTTAAGGTGTTTGTGTGTGTGTTTGTGTGTTTGTTTGTGTGTGTGTGTGTGTGTGTGTGTGTGTGTTTCCTTCCCATGTCCACTCTACAGGAGGCGGTACAGGTGCTGTTGAAGCATTCTGCTGATGTGAACGCACGGGATAAAAACTGGCAAACACCGCTGCACGTAGCTGCAGCCAACAAAGCAGTGCGTTGTGCTGAGGCGTTGGTGCCTTTGCTAAGCAACGTGAATGTGTCGGACAGAGCAGGCCGCACTGCACTGCACCATGCTGCCTTTAGTGGCCATCTTGAGGTAAGTAAAAGCTTAAAAAAAAATTAGGGTGCATTTAGTGATCGTATAATTATTTAAACAAAATACCAATATTTATAATTATATAAAAGAATTATTGAGAAGTAATTGCTATTGTTTTCAGATGGTAAGATTACTGCTATCCAGAGGTGCAAACATCAATGCGTTCGATAAAAAAGACAGACGGGCAATCCACTGGGCTGCATATATGGGTAAGACTGTCTTGTCTGCAACTTCCTTCCCAGACAAATTGACATGCTTATCTTGGTGTATAAAATCTGCAGGTATAAAGTTAGCACTGACATTACAGCTTGGTCTCTTATCGACAGGTCATCTAGAGGTGGTAAAGTTGTTGGTGTCCCACGGTGCAGAGGTGACCTGTAAAGATAAAAAGGCCTATACACCACTGCATGCAGCAGCCTCTAGTGGGATGATTAGTGTAGTCAAATACCTGTTGGACCTAGGAATGGATGTGAGTTTCATGATGAGCTACAATTAAAAGCCAAAGGATAAGATACAGCAACAACATTTCATATTTCTACCATAGTGGACCTAGGACTCATGTTATTTATATCAATGATTTTAGTTTGTTGGATATTTTAATTTATCTCCATTACATACATATTAAATCAAGTTAATATTTTTAAATCAAGTTAAATCAAACTACTATTGTTTTTGTTCACAATCTGACATTTTTTCCATTTTGTTACATTTTTGTCTGTGCTTTCTGTAGATCAATGAGCCAAATGCATATGGAAACACGCCGCTGCATGTAGCCTGCTATAATGGGCAGGATGTGGTGGTAAATGAGCTAATAGAATGTGGGGCTAATGTCAACCAAGTAAACGAAAAGGGTTTTGCGCCTTTGCACTTTACAGCCGCCTCGCGGCATGGTGCGCTCTGCCTTGAGCTGCTCGTAGGGAATGGAGCCGACGTCAACATTAAGGTCGGAGTCTTTAACCTTTTGATATGCATGCTTATCTCATTAAATCTATTAAATTTAAACATGTCTGAATTTTTATTTATATTTAATTCACTATGCCTTATAGAGCAAAGATGGGAAAACTCCATTACACATGACAGCAATCCATGGGAGATTCTCCCGATCACAAGCAATTATTCAAAATGGTGAGTAAAGCGATATATAAGTCGCTATTAAATGCAGTTGGTGGGTTTTTCTAAGTCTTTAAAACAATACAAGCCCTTTGGCTTTAGGCAATGTTTACATTAAACATCAAAATGAGGAGAAAGCGTAAACCTTGTGCCATGTTCATACCAGATGAGCTGGTTTGAGTATTTCAAGAACTGCTGAGGGGGCGGTGCGGTGACTTGGTGGTTAGCACGGTTGCCTCACAACAAAAAGGTCCTGTTGTAAAGCTTGGTGTTTTTCAGTGCGGAGTTTGCATGTTCTCCCCACGCTTGTGTAGGTTTCCTCCGGGTATTCCGGTTTTCTCCCGCAGTCCAAAAACATGTGCATTAGGTTGATTGGTTACTCTAAATTGCCCATAGGACTGAATGTGTGTGTGGCGCTGCGATTGAATGAATGAATTAATGAAAGAGAAAGAAAGAAAGAAAGAACTGCTGATCCGCTGTGATTTTCCACACAGTATAAAGAGTTTACACATAATAGTGGGAAATGACAATTCTGTGGTTGGAGAGACATTACGTAATCAAAAAAAATTTTCAAATCAGTTTGAGGCCTAAGGAAAGTAAGTTTGTGAAGAGCAGAAAATTGTGAAGAGCAGAAAAGCATTTCTGCATGCACAAAATAATCAAACCTTAATAATGGCTTGCAGCTAGTGAACCTAATAGCACCTCCAGCTTTGATAGATTAGTTGTATAGATTCAACCTGACATAATAGATTTGAAATCAGTAACTAAAATCTTTTCTTTTTTTCTCTGAACACTCATTAACTTTGTGTTGAAGCCTCCAGACACCACACACCCACACCATGTGTTTTTGTTGTTTGCATCATTTTGTGTAAGCTCAAGAGACTGTTTTAAAATCCCAAAAGATAGGCAGCTTGTGATCATTACTTCAAATGAAGCTCATCTTGTATACAAATCGGGATTTGTGTGCCTTACTAAATTATTTGTTGTGGTTGTCCTTGTCAGACTGTAACATTACCAACAAACTATGCTGACTTGAAATGTGATGTGACCAATGTGATTTTGCATTAGTGACATGGCAGCTTTAAGGGTTGAAGTTAATGCTATATTGGACTTGTACTGGAAAGGAAAAACGATGGGGCTATCATTTACTACCATTATTGTACATTTACAGCATTTGGCAGATGCCCTTATCCAGACTTGCAACTGAGTATTTGGTGTTAAGGGCCTTGCTCAGGAGCCCACAGTGGTGGCTTGGTGGTGCTGGGTATCGAACCCCGGTCTTTCTGGTATCAGTCCAACACTTTAATCACTAGGCCACCTCGTTCCCACAATAATGTATTTCAAAAACTAGTTAGCTTTGCACATCACAACCTAACAGAACAAGGATAAAATACTTTTACTTGTTAAGGAACATTATTAAGGATATGTTTATGAACCTTAAATAACACTCTTATTATCTATCTGTGCTGATTTGAACTAAACAGATAAACAGATAAATCTGTCAACGTCTTTTTTTTTTTCCTAAATCAGCATTGAGCCAATTTGCTGATATGA
Source organism: Sisor rabdophorus (assembly GCA_026260075.1). Classification (NCBI taxonomy): domain Eukaryota; kingdom Metazoa; phylum Chordata; class Actinopteri; order Siluriformes; family Sisoridae; genus Sisor; species Sisor rabdophorus. The sequence goes on along the minus strand of JAOTQW010000036.1, from coordinate 13,820,369 downwards.
GTGAAGGCCTGGTGGGCAGCCATTGTAATTCTTAAACACGTGTGGACCCTGTAGTTCAAGTAGAGAGACAGTGGTATCAACTGCATTTAAAGAGGACCTATAAAGTAATGTCAGACTGTAACATTACCAACAAACTATGCTGACTTGAAATGTGATGTGACCAATGTGATTTTGCATTACAAATAATAATGCGACTGTATATTTGTGGCCATATAGTTAATTTGAAAGCCAGAAAGTTTTACATTTCCACTACTATTATTTTCATGCAAGTGCAGCGATTTATCTTGTTACATGTTACTATGAGTAAATAAATACATTGTGCAAAATTGCTTTATTGGGCTATACTGCTTCTCGCACTACTCTGGGATAGGTCCCCCCATGACCCCTAGTTAGGGAATAAGTAAGTATATAAGTAAATGAAAAGTGCTGTTTTCTTTTGTGCATTACACTGTTTACAAATAAGTAGTATTAATGAGACAAAAAATTTTCTCACTCATTCTCTGCAAATATTTTCTATATTTAAGAAAACATATCTTTTGAAAAAAGTGTATGAATCTTCTCCAGTGATTTCTGTTGAGGTGTGTGGTAACTCATACAGTAACTAAATAAGTTGCATTAACTTTTTTTTTTATGCAGACTAATGGGTTTTCTTTGGTTTCTTTTTTTTTGGAAGGTGCTGAGATAGACTGTGAAGATAAGAACGGCAACACACCCCTACACATTGCAGCAAGATACGGACATGAGCTTCTCATTAATACACTTATTACCAATGATGCAGACACCTCAAAGTGAGTTTTCAGTTTCTGCCATATTACTAGGCTACCACATTGTTTTTTTAATTGTTAATTGAAAAGTCACTTAAGCACCTGATTAGGAACACCCTCCTAGCCTTTCACTTTCTTAGGGACACCTATACGTTTAGCAGCTATCTAATTAGGCATTCATATGGCAGAAGCCTGATGCAAAAAACATAATACAGATACAGATCAAGGGTTTCAGTTGCTGTTTACTTTAACCACCAAAATCGGTAGAGGAACGCAGTTGTATATTTGTAACTTTGACTGATGCACAATAGACTTTTTTGAGAAATGTGTGATCTATTAAGCATCAGTTCTTCAGAAATAAATATTTTGTTAATAAGGAGAGATGAGTTGTGAATAGCTAGGTGTTATTAAGCTGCCATATGTACAGCCATCCCAAAAGCACAGCCTAAAAATATACACAAAAGTCTGTCGTCATGAGCACAGGCTCACTTGATGTAAAGGTTTTCTGAAGCTGCTGGTCTGTATCTGCAAGAATGCAAGGGGTTATGCTTTGTTGACTGGCTGATAAGATATATGCAAGACTGTGCACAGCTGGTCCTAATTGCCTTCCTTGTTTAGTTTAAAAAATTAAAAAATAAAAGGCAATTTTATGGATTTCTTTGAATTTGTTTATCAGCTGATGTAGGTACCAAGATGTCCACATTTTTACCCCGAATTTGCCGTGTAAACTTAAACCGTGTTTTTCCAAACAACTTGTTTTGATTTGCTGTTTGCTTTTTTTCCTGATATTAAACACCAAAAAGCTGTAGTCAAACACTGTAGTGCGTTAATGAATGTTTAATGAACCCTGCTGTTTTGTTTTTTGTTTTGTTTTTGTCATTTCTGGGTTTTTTTTTTTTGTAGACGGGGTGTCCATGGCATGTTTCCTTTGCATCTTGCTGCTCTCAGTGGCTTTTCAGACTGCTGCCGTAAACTGCTTTCATCTGGTAAATCGTCTTTCCAATACTTTAGTTCACATTTTAATTTCTGAAAACATGCATAAAATAACAAGTCTTAGTGAGCGAAAGAGTATCCTTTTTAGTGTTTAAATCCATACTTACATAATTACCAAGTTAATAAAATTTTAGTTTCTGTGATATGCAGTTTGTGGCCTAAATGTATTTTACTAAGTCTAGCTGAAAAAACCCTAATCCTTATTAATGACTGTAAAAGTCTCTATAAATATTTGTTTTACAATAATATTATTTCTATTTATTAAAACACTTGCATAAAGATAACAGTGCTACACATCATAAAATTTTTTCATAGACATTTTATAATGTGAAGAAATGTTGTAGCTGGATGGAAGATATTTTGCAGACTACATACATGTTTAGAGAGTTGCTGTTATTTCTTTGAAAAAAATGTGGTTAAAAAATAAAATAAAAATATTAGAAAGATCATATAAAACAGTACCACATGCTCTGAAGGTCTGGAAATTGCAGTGTTTGGCTTCTGTGTGTAATTCTGTAGAATGTTCCAGTCTTAATGTTTTTCTCTCTCTTTTGTTCTTTTACAGGCTTTGATATAGACACTCCTGATGATTTTGGAAGGACCTGTTTACATGCTGCAGCTGCGGGAGGGTTGGAGTTTTTACATTTTTGTTCTTTAAAAGTCTTTTACTAACATAAATATACATATTTGAAGTTAATTAAACCTAGTTTACCTCTACAGGAATCTGGACTGTCTCAACCTTCTTCTGAATACAGGGGCAGATTTTAACAAGAAAGACAGTTTTGGAAGGTGAGTTTTGCCACTGCTACAACACAACTGTCAACAGTCTTTAGCTTTATAGGAGGATTGTACTCCCCCCTAAGTAAATAAATATTCTAATTGGGTCCAAGTAACCATTTTCACCTTCCCTGTTGTCCTGTAAACTGTAAGTTACAAAGTCTCAGGCATGAATAAGGAGGAGGTGTGTTAAATTTGGTGTTATTGCTCTCACGCAATATAGCACCTCATGGCAAAGCTCTCTCTTTAAAAAAAAACACACATTGTTACTCTATATAAAGATGGCCTAGACTACACGAAGATTGCCAAGACCCTGAATCTGAGCTGCAGCACGGTGGCCAAAACCACTTAACAGGCCTCACAATTGTTGACCAAAGAGTGGGGGTCAGTCTGTCGGTGCTCCTGTCACTGGGGTGCTACACTTCATCTTTATCTGTAATTGCCAACATATACTGTGACATACTGAAAAAGAACTTGATTCCTCTCACTTCTGAGACTGGCCACAGGGAAGTATTCCAACAACCCTAAAACAACCTCAAACACCTCCAAAACGACCACTGCTTTGCTAAGGAAGCTGAGGTAATAGATTAGCTAGCATGTCTGAAGACATAAACCCTAATGACCATCTGTGGAGCATCCTTAAACAGAAAGTTTAAGAAAATCAGCTCCTTGATGTCATGGGGGAGTGGCAGCCTGTGAAGCTCTGGTGAACCTAATGTCCAAGAGGATCAAATAAGTGGTAAAAAATAATAGTAGTCATACAAAATATTGACATTTGGGCATTTCCTCTTGGAAGTGTACTCAGTTTTTTTGCTGGTGATTAATTGCTGTTGAGTTTTAGGAGGTGTGTTGGGTTTTTTTAATAACAAATTCACACTGTTACACAAGCTGTACACAGAAGTACAGTATATTTTAAAAATATAACATTTTATATATAAAAGATGAAAAATATTTACAAGAAATTTATGAGGTGTACTTCATTACTTTTGTGACAAACTGTATGTATGTGTAGGTTATATAGCTGTCTTGACTTTTAACATGCTGTGTGTTTCTCAGGACGCCGTTGCACTATGCAGCCGCAAACTGTAATTATCAGTGCCTATTTGCTTTGGTGGGTTCAGGAGCCAGCGTTAATGACTTGGACAAAAGGGGCTGCACACCCCTGCATTATGCTGCTGCCTCTGACTCTGATGGAAAGTGAGTCGCAGGATGAGCTGCAGTTGTTCATATCGAGGAATTAATATGACCAACGCTTTGCTTTAACTGACTTTGTTGGCTGCTTGTATATTTAATGAGTTTGTTTATGTCAGGTGCCTGGAATATTTGTTAAGAAACGACGCTAACCCAGGGATTCGAGACAATCAAGGTTATAATGCAGTGCACTATGCATCTGCCTATGGACACCGCTTGTGTCTCGAGCTGGTAATAAGCACTCTTTGATGTTAAAATGAAGGTTGTTTAAATATAGCTATCTATACTATTGTTTTTTTGTTTTGTATTTCTCAGATTGCAAGCGAAACTCCTTTAGATGTGGTAAGTTATTGTAATTATGTATTATTTCTGATTTTTCAATTTTGACCTCAAACTCATATTTTTCTATATTGTATTCTGTTCTAGCTAATGGAGACCTCAGGGACAGACATCCTCAATGATTCAGATGTTCGAGCTCCAGTTAGCCCTCTTCATCTTTCTGTAAGTGTATATAGGATAATGTGGAGTGTCGCGAAGACCTATAGGGAAACTAATGGGTGCAACAAATCTTGTTCTACTCAATTTGAGAGCTTGCAAAATAACTAGCCAGACATAACAGGGCTATTGTATCTTCCAGTCGAGCTACCAAAATGTATCCCTCTGCTGCCCGTCAGACTTTCTTATAAGGAGAAATATATAATGCTTTTGTATTCTCGTTCATGTAGTGGTGTAATTGTCAATTTCAGCAATATTGCACTGTGCATATTTGCACTAGTCACATTACAGGGTGTACAGTATCAAGTAGGAATTACATTGACTGCATAACAGTTCAGAACATGTGGTAAGTTTTATAATAGAGTGTTACTATGTAAATATTTAAGAGACAAATTTTAATCGTATAAACACAAACAATAACTTTTGTAGTTTCAAGATTAAATGTGCTTAATTTTAGTATAGTTATTGATCATTTTATAGAATACAAAATTTATTTGCATAGTAATTTATATAGTATTTAATTTATTATAGCCTATGCGGTGTGATTTTTACATTAAATTAAAACAATTGTATTGTATTATGTGACACGCCCCCTTACATTATTTGATACACACTTCAATCATTCCGAAATCTTAATACATTTGTTCCCAATAGAGCTATTTAAACTAAAAAAGGTAAATAAAATTAAACCAGTTGATAATTTGTTAGCTAATACCACCCAGAGCCTTCCTAATCCTCATGAAGATTTGTGTGCGTTTTTTTCCTGAATAGTTTTTTTCTGCTTAAACTCTTATTTGCATCACAGAACATGTTAAAAAAATGTAAGTTCATTATTTTAACTTGATATTACTTAAGGTATGTTTAATATTTCAAATGTTAGTGCAGTGTGTAGTTACAACTAGTTAATTATGCTGATTAGACAGTTAGTAAAATATTAGCAGTTAGATTTTCTGTCAGAGCATGTACTGACAGGTAAACATGTAATAACTTCCTAAAGTCAAAAGGTAAAAGTCATACCCCTACCTTAATTATTATCAGTAATCTGATGATCCCACTTTGGAATTAGCAGGACTGAATCAGTTCATTTTAGCTAAGTAAAAAGGGAAGAACTTGCAAAAATGGTAAAAAAAATTGTGGCTACTTGCACAACTTTTTTAACTAAAAAAAACACTTGGATATAAATCAAATCCCTAATTTCTAGGTTAATATTTTTATTCAATGTGAATCATTTTCTGTAATGTTTATCATGCAGCCTAATGCACACAGCATATTATTCCTGTTATTTACTGTATGAATTTGTGCAAAATATTAAAGATTGAAGTGTTTATAAGAATTATTTACATCGCTATTTCACTTTAGGCATATCATGGGCATCATCAGGCCCTAGAGGTGCTCGTACAGTCACTCCTGGATCTGGATGTGAGGACAGTGCAGGGCCACACACCGCTGGACTTGGCTGCATTTAAAGGCCATGTGGAGTGTGTGGATGTTCTCATCAACCAAGGAGCCTCCATCCTCGTCAAGGACTACACTCACAAACGTACCCCTATTCATGCAGCAGGTATTCATCACTCAGATTCAGTGTCAACTTCACTACTAGAACTCACTGTGTTTGACAGACAAGCATTTATAAGAACAACATATTTCAATTATTTGTTTGCTTTTATAATTTAAAATTTGGTACACAAGAGCAAGCCATTGTAACATTGCTAATATGATAGATAAACAAAAGCTACACATTGTGACAACTTATTTTTGATGATAATTATAGAATTATATCATTTGTACTGCACATTAACTGAGTTCAGCCCACCCTATAGCGGATTAGTTAAGATCTGCTATTTGAATTATCTTAATAAACACAGCTATTGTGGTGTTCTCTTTTTGCAGCCACAAATGGACACTCTGACTGTCTGCGTTTACTGATTGGAAATGCTGACCTACAGAGCGCGGTTGACATTCAGGATGGTATTGGACAGTGAGTTGTGCTATTCTAAATGCCTTTTATTGTGCCAACACTACAATTTTGGCCCTGATTTTCACTCGGAAACTGGTTGTGCAAAAAAAAAAAAAAAAAGGAAAAAGAGCTAATGTTTGATATACCTGTTAGAACAGGCCTACCCAGGAGCTAGTCAGTAACTATAAAGAATGGAAAAAAAGCTCTGTTCACCCAAATAATAACAGGCTCTACAATATCTGTATAAACAAAGAATATGAAAGAATGTAAGGTAATATCTCTCATCTGTGTTTCCCAGGACACCTCTGATGCTAGCAGTGTTAAGTGGTCATACAGACTGCGTGTATTCTTTGCTCAATAAAGGAGCAAATGTAGAAGCCAAAGACAAGTGGGGCCGCACCGCTTTACACAGAGGGGTAAAAAGTCTCTTTGATCTAGTCATACATGGGCTGCATGCCTCATGGAATAAAATCTTCTGACTTCAGCATTATGTTTTTGTTTTTTTTTGTCTTTTTATTAAGTACTAACACAACAATGCAATACATTCTTTTTTGACATAGCTGTTCAATCATTGTTGTTCAACCCAGGTCATTTATTAGTCCTGCATTTATGAGTGTGTTGGTGTCTCTTCCAGGCAGTGACAGGACATGAAGAGTGTGTGGAGGCCTTGCTGCAGCACTATGCCAGTTTCATGGTGCGGGATTGTAGAGGGCGCACTCCAGTACATTTAGCCGCTGCCTGTGGCCATGTTGGGGTTTTGGGGGGTCTACTACATGCAGCTCAGTCTTTAGATTCCGTTCCCATCATCACAGACCAACAAGGATACACACCTCTGCATTGGGCCTGTTACAATGGTGACTACAGAAATACATATCTTTTTTCCTTACACAGACGGCAAGGTTATATTTCATGGTTGCAATTGTGTTTAGAGATAAACATGCCAATTGTTTATCCCTCCTTTTTTTTTTTTTTAGGTCATGACACGTGTGTTGAAGTGTTGCTGGAGCAAGAGCTGTTCCACAAGGCTGAGGGCAATCCCTTTAGCCCACTACACTGTGCCGTGTATGTCTGATTTGTGGTGTTGATTTGGCTATGAGTTTGAAGAATGAATTAATAAAAGCTTCTTTTTTTTTTTTTACTGTAGGATAAATGACAATGAAGGAGCAGCAGAAATGTTGATCGACACTTTGGGTTCTGTCATAGTCAATGCTGCCGACTCTAAAAACAGGTATTAACAACAGCAGTGTTATATCCAATAAATAAACAGTTTTAATAGCTTATAGTTGTATTCTTATGCACAATATGCATTAGTGCATTTAGCAAAAATATATTTATATATACTACGAGCTTCTTTCTGAGCGTTGTGGTTCTTTGAGACTCATCATTAAACAGCTCAATACTAATGCGATTCTTACAAAACAATGTATAAAAAAGCAGCATCGATTAATTTTGTGTGTGTGTGGGGGGGGGGGGGGGGGGGTTAATGCTTTCCAAAGAATAAAAATGTTTTAATTCTTGCAGAACTTCACTTCATGCTGCTGCATTTACTGATCACGTGGAGTGTCTACAACTTCTGCTAGCCCACAATGCCCAGGTGAATTCTGTCGACTCTGGTGGCAAAACCCCACTCATGATGGCTGCTGAAAATGGACAGACGAACGCTGTTGGTAAGCAGCATGTCCAGACCTAAGCCTGTCCATAAGACCATTTTGGCTAAAAAAAAAAAAAAAAATATATATATATATATATATATATATATATACACACACACACACACACACA